>JAVTVY010019404.1:0-83225 GCA_036873755.1 Hanleya hanleyi | reverse complement strand
TTGGAGCGGTGCTGAGGTCAGCGGTCTGTCACGTGGTGGTGGTGGTGGTGGTGGTGGTGGTGGTGCTGTTGCTGGGGTAGACAGGGGTTTGTATTGGTCCATGAACGTCATGTACCGTTGAAGCGTCTCATTGTACCGTTGTACTTTCTCACTGTCGCTTAACCCCGGTCTCTGTAAGATCTGTTGCATCTCTCCATCGAGGCTGTTTATAGTCTTCACCGTAGGTGGGACAGGGTAGGGTGATTGGAGGTTTTGCAGGAACCGTGGTTCGACGAGGACCATTTTTTTCGTGTGGTTCATTGTCGGCCGAAGAATCCACCCAATACTGGACCCAACACGGAAGCGGCCAACGGTGCTAAGATGGCCCCGAAAAAGCCGCCTTTCTGTAACACCTTTTTCTTTTGTGTTTGAGGGACCCGCTTGTGGACTAGGGTTCGGAGACCTGTCTTATGCTTGGCCAACTTGGTCTTCTGAGCCGGAGTCAGTGGTACGTTGCCTTTTAACAGGTTGTACCCGATCTCGCAGAGACAGCGTACACGGTCAGGGTCCGCACCGCGTACAATGGTTCGGACTAACTCGGGTGGGGCCGTCTTCAATACACGGAGCGTGGGAGCGTGCTTCCGTACTCGCGCAGACATCCTGTACAACTAATGCTAGAACCCACAACTCTGCCCTTTTTATCCACCTCACAGACAAAGTCAACCCTGCTGTGGTATTCATTCTTTTATTATTCCCCATCATCAAACACACAGACCCCAGCTGGGGGAGCCACTGTGGGTGTGTTTACATTATTTTTGCATGTACACGTGGTGGGTCTCTCCGGGAAAGATGCCGGTCCGTAGTCGAAGGTGGTCGGGAGTGGCTTGCTTGAGGTCGAACAGCATATACCCGTGCTGAGGGGTTGTGGCATCTTTGAAGGCTTCCAACGCAAACGGTGTGCGGCCGGGATACATCTGTCTCGCCAGGTGCAGCAGTTGAGTGGTATCTCTCGGGTTTTTGAAGACCACCAGGTAGTGGGCATTTAAGCTGATATTCCGATGTTCTTTGTTTTACTGAACAGATTCTGCACAATGTAGATGATGCTGAGCCGTCGATGGTGGCTGCCTTTGGTAAAAAGTTGGGTGACCCGCGCATCCGTCTCCGCCATGAGATCATCCAGAACCACCAAGGTGTCGGGTTCCAAATCGGCCAGGTTGGGTAGGCCTTCCACGAACGTGATGTGGGGCATTGCTGCATACGCTTCCTGCCATTCTCCGTAACACCACACGACTCGGGCAATGGGTGGAGTGATCATGCTATCGGCGTGTTGAAGGAGCTTCCTGACGAAGTGCGTTTTGCCGGAGCCCGTCGGTCCTGCGATGACGCAGGTGAAGGGATGCTGCCATCCAGGGTCCATGGTTTGAGGTGTATCCGTTGTCGTGGTAACCTGCTCTTGTAAATTTCGTACGAGTGAACTGGAGTGGTGGTGGGTACAACGTCGGTCGTCGTTGTCTGTTCACGTTCAGGGATGGTGCTGGGGGTGGGTACAACGTGGGTGGTCGTCGTCGTTGTCGGTTCACTGTGAGGGATGAAATCCGGTGGGTCTTGAGACGTAGTAGGTGTACTTGGTGTAAGTGTAGAGCTCGACGTGGCTTGTACGCGGGGTGTGGTGGTAGTGGTGACTGGGCTCGATACGACTGGTGCTCTCTGTAGACCCGTTTCACTGATGGCTGGTGTTCTCAGTTGGTTAAGTAACGTACTGACATAGGCTACGTCGTAAAACACACCTCCGTACAACACACTCAGCAGGGTTAGCAATAGCACCCCAAAGGCCACTTGCGCTTTGCGCGTTTTGCGAGACGCTGTCTTCGGAGGCAGCTGCTGTTGGTCCATAGCACTGTGGTCGGACGTGGAATGAAGGAGGACGGCAGTGGTGTCTGGCTTTATAGTCGTTTCACCTGGTTGGCAGCGACCCAGGAATTGAAGGAACTGGGCCAGCCTTGCCATTTTACGAAATTTAACAGTTTGCCACGTCGACGTTCCGTTTTCAAAATCTGCTCCACCGTGTAGTAGTCTTGCTGTGTTTTTACAACAGGCTGTAATTCCGTGTCGTAAAACGTCCCCAGCAACGTTTCCCCTTGGAGATCTTCCAGTTCATAGACTCGCCGCTGTCGGGGTAGGCGCCGTTTAATCAGGAAGTGCTCATCGCTCCAGTTGGGCAAGTAACTTTTCTCGAACTTGCCCTTGACTTTACTGATCCGTACAGGGTCCCCGACCTTGTACACCGCCTTCGTCGTTCGCTGCGATGGCCTGGGGTACAAGACACGCCGGACTTGGGCTTCATTGCGTTGGGTCACGGTAATGGGGGCTCTCTCTATACTTCGATGATAGGCTCGATTGTAACCCCTCACCAGTTTCGGGAGAACATCGATGTACCGCCTTGTATTCTTATAGGTGAAATATTTATACATGCGGCCTTTGAATGTCCTGTTGAACCTCTCCACCACGGAAAGCCTTGGTCTCGTACGTATGGAAGAAAAACACCTTCTGTTTCTTGAGAAAGGCTTGGAACGGTCTGTTGAGGAATTCCGTGCCTTCGTCGGTTTGCAAATACAAAGGTTTGCGCCCGGTCTTGAAGATGTCTTTGAACGCCGCTATGAGATTTGACCCCGTTTTCGTCCGGATGGGTACCACCCACGCATACTTGGATAGGATATCGATGCACGTCAAGATATACCGATTCTCATCGTTGTGTTTGGCAAAGGCGCTCATATCGACCAAATCCGCTTGCCACTGGGCATCTATTCCTCCCACGATGACCCGGTTCCGTAGAAAATGGCGACGGACAGATCGATGTAAGGTATAGGTGTCTTGTCTTCTTAACCAATCTCGGACTTGGGCACGTTGTACCCCCTGGGGTTTGGCCGCTCGATAGAGAGCCGACAATGCACTATAGGCTGCCGGACTGTCGGGACTGTAGTACAAGTTATCCAACACCTTCTCCCAGCGCTTCATGGTGACAAAATGATGATGGACCCTGGCTCTATCGTTTATTTATAACGGGTATATCTTGGGCCGGAGTTTCTTTCTGATTTTCTTCGTGGACTTCCACAGTGGCCATGGTCAATGACCAGTCCACTCGTCTGATGACCGCTTGATAAGCACTTCATCCACATCCACCACGGCATCTTCCAATGCAGACCATAGATCAGGGTGAAGGGTAAAATGCACTGTACCTCCATCTAGCCGAGCCAATTGAGCAAAGAAAGGGCCGCGTCGGATGTACACATCGTGACACAAGTGGATGAGGTCGCCGTCCAGTTCACAAGACAACACCCGTTTGAATTTGGTCCAGCCCTCCCGGGACAGACGAATGTGAGCCGGGCACGGTTGTGTAGGGTCCGTGTCTCCCACCACCTCCTCCATGATATCGACCTTATCCGCATACACGTGCAGGAAAACCTCGGGGGTCAAGCTGAAATACGCCAGTACTATATACTCCGTCATGGTCAGTACGTGAATGGTACCAGATTTCACTGTCTCTCGTATTTATAGGGAGAACCCCGTGAGATCAAAGGATCAGGTGGTCATGTCATTGGGCTGACTGAGTCTAGCGGGGTAATCAATGGCATCGTCGTCGGGTTCATGTAGTTGTTCATGGGGTTCAGCCAGGGCGTCCTCCATAGCACGAGCCCATGCCAATTGGTCGGGTGATCGGTCGTTCGGTGTAAACAACTGGTCCACAATAGGCACTATTTTCTCCAAGGCTGACCACACAGAGGAAGTTAGGCTGATACTTCGCGTAGGCTCTTGGTACCGGCCCAGGCGTATGTGGACGGGTGGTACGGAATATACGTAGATGGCGTTGTCCAGGTGGATGAGGTCTCCATCCAACTCACCGCTCAACACCCGTTTAAACTTAGTCCACCCATCACGCTGTAGTGTCACCGGATTCGATAGCCTCTCAGCGGGCGTCCAGTAAATAGCTTGATCGTCTTTCACCAGCGTGACTTTATCTTGATAAATGTATAACCTCACACTGGGTGTAAGAGGCAGGATGGCGCGTAGTGACATGCTTGCTGTAAATGTCGAAGGGAGAATGACACACACTCTGTCTCATCCCCTGTATTTATAGTGTCAATACCACAGCGCCAGGGTGAATAGGGCACAGACTAGTATGAGGCCAACCAGCCGGCGCTGGTTCCGGCGTGAGCGCTCCTGGTCCATAGCGCGAGCATCAAGGATGGCTGTCATAGTCCAGTAGTGGTGAGTGATGGCACGCCTCTCCATCGAGTGCACTCTGTGGAGGACCGCTTCTGTGAACTCGTTCAGGATCTGGCGTCGTCCCTCGTTGTCGTCGCCATCTGCAAACATGGACCGGACCACTGCTCGGTAACCCGTGAATGAATTCACCACGGTGGCATACTGTAAAATGCGAGTCGCATGGGGCTGGATCTCCGCCATGGCTCTGTAGAAATGAAGGTGTGGGATCCAGAGGAACGTGTTTTATAGACCAGATGTAGCTCTACGGGTGTAGTCCGTGATACGTACTATTCTGATGGGTTAGTGCAAAAAAAGGGAGCAACAACAACACAGATTACAGATCAATCCTTTTTCCAGGTCACGCCCGATTCACGCAGACCGGAAGTGACGTCATACACCTGCGTACAACCGTGATGGAAAAAAAATGGATATGACCTTGAACTGATCACGTGACCTCCCGCTTCATGGTGTGTTATACCCACCTAGGAAAAAAACAGCCCCAGATCATCTGGACTAAACTCTATTATCAGGTAAGCTAGACTTTAGTACTATACTTGCGTTGAAACCCATGCAGACAACCTATTCAAATTTCAATGCATTGGCAACATAGCGTCGCACGAAATATACGCGCCCCTGTTGACCAGGATTTTTTTATACTCCCACAACAGACAATTTGAAGACAATTTTCTAGCGGGGTGTTTTCTTGAACATAATTGCTGTAATATACTCTTCTTTTTGTGGACGCTAAATATAGGGAGAAAATGGCAACATTGTGACCAAACCATAACAGTTGACAGCTGTAAAAATAGATACCGTGGCATAAATTAGAGAGAGCATTTCAGTACACCTCAAAAAAATGAAACCTGGACGGGTATCCTTCATCTCGAGGGGACGCAAGTTCGATTCTTGCTTTCATTATGTGAGTATGTGTTGGACATGTGATCTTTAAATTTTATTATCATCAATACACCTAAACGGTATAGTTCAACCCCACCCCAGCCCATTAGATGTCCCTTCACCTCACCTTCAATTTGATACCTCACTCGACCCCATTGGTCCATTAGGGGCTCTCCTATCTCCAAAAAGGCTATTTTCATACCCTTTTGGCCGCCGCGCATGCGCAGAATCACCCTAATTCAACCCCACACCCAGCCCATCAAATGCCCCTTCACCTCACCTTCAATTTGATACCTCACTCGACCCCATCGGTCCATTAGGGGCGCTCCTAGCTCCAAAAAGGCTATTTTCACACCCTTTGGCCGCCGCGCATGCGCAGAATGCCGATAGTTCAACCCCACATCCAGCCCATTAGATGCTCCTTCACCTCACCTTCAATTTGATACTTCACTCGACCCCACTGGACCAGTAGTCAATCCCCTAGCTCCAACACGGCTATTTTCATACCCTTTGGCCGCCGCGCATGCG
Source organism: Hanleya hanleyi (assembly GCA_036873755.1). Taxonomy (NCBI): domain Eukaryota; kingdom Metazoa; phylum Mollusca; class Polyplacophora; order Lepidopleurida; family Hanleyidae; genus Hanleya; species Hanleya hanleyi. The sequence goes on along the minus strand of JAVTVY010019404.1, from coordinate 77,558 downwards.
CAGAATCACCCTAATTCAACCCCACACCCAGTCCATCAGATGCCCCTTCATGAATGCTTCACATTGATACCTCACTCGACCCCACTGGACCAGTAGTCAATCTCCTAGCTCCAAAAAGGCTATTTTCATACCCTTCGGCCACCGCGCATGCGCACAATGCCGATAGTTCAATCCCACACCCAGCCCATTAGATGCCCCCTCACCTAAGCTTCACTTTGATACCTCACTCGACCCCATCGGACCAGTAGTCAATCCCCTAGCTCCAAAAAGGCTATTTTCATACCCTTCGGCCACCGCGCATGCGCACAATGCCGATATTTCAATCCCACACCCAGCCCATTAGATGCCCCCTCACCTAAGCTTCACTTTGATACCTCACTCGACCCCATCGGACCATTTTATCTAGGGACTACTTTTTCTCCGCGGAAGCTTTTTCCCGAGACCGAATCACCGCCAGACATGACTGCATCACCGCGGATGAATACATTCTTGCACTCACTCACACCATCCATACCTCCCACCACACGACACAAAAACTGGCCGCCATCTTGTACCCACCTCCCACCACACGACACAAAAACTGGCCGCCATCTTGTACCCACACCACACGACAATCCACCTCCCACCACACACGACACAAAAACTGGCCGCCATCTTGTACCCACACCACACGACACAAAAACTGGCCGCCATCTTGTACCCACACCACACGACAATGCACCTCCCACCACACACGACACAAAAACTGGCCGCCATCTTGTACCCACACCACACCACAATCCACCTCCCACCACACACGACACAAAAACTGGCCGCCATCTTGTACCCACCTCCCACCACACACACACACGCATGTGCACACCACCCATTGTGACGTCACAAAAGGTTCTGCGCATGCACAGTGAGGCGCTATCGCGCGAATTTGCTCGCTGTATACTACTGGCCGCTTGTATGTACTGCTGGCGATTTGGTGCCAAACTCGGAGGATGCGGGTTCGAGTCTCGCACGGGACTGACCCATCCAGCACTAGTATTTGTGCTTTACTGAGAAAGTGTCATCCTAAAATTAATTGGATATAAATGTTATCTACTTTCTAAATGGCATTAGTATATATACTTCCTATCTCGAGGCTATTCGGTGATCTTCCTAGCATGAAAATGGTACTTCACTTCTTCATTTTTGGCCAATCAATGAAACACGTACAATATGATAGGACAGAACTTTTTATGCAAGCAACTTACCGGGATGTATGACCTAGTCATGTTAACCCTACCAGGCCTGTTTTGTTTTCATGTCAGCACTCTCAGTCTGTAACGAGTCAGAATTTTGTGCAGAAATGGAGAGGGTCACATCCAGTTACAGGAAAGGTTTCGGAATCTGTTTTTAATCAGACTGACATTTAGCTGGAATAGGTCTGCATTATTCGCAAAGTAAATAACAACGGTACCTATATATTTGTCAAGTAATATGGCTTGAGATTAATCACTTTATTATGCCAAATATCTTATCCTTGCATTTAGTAAGGTTTATCATAAGTTATATCAGTTTGGGATCCTTTTAAAAAAACTTCAGATGAATCCCCATTTTGGAAACGCCACTTTGTCTCATATGCCAATCCCTTGATGTGCCCTTTTGAATGGACAGTGAATCAAACATCAAGATACCCTGGATACAGCCTTCAAGTTACAATGAGATACAGTTCAATGGCAGTAAGCACAGGACTGATCTGGTAAATTGAACTTAAGCTCACAACACCCAAATAATGTTATTGTTAATTGCAACATGATATGCTCTGAAATCTATGTACTGTCCATGTTCCCCAAATATATGTCTGTATACAGTTTACCACGTACAATGTCACTTGTTGTTCATCAAGAAAATTGGCTACTGCAGGAGGCTGCACAAATTACAATACATTTTAATTGACATTTTCAATAGCTACATTCTGACAAGACTGTCGGTACTGTTTAAGAATTCTCAAATTAGATTTCCTGCATTAACAGCACTCAAACTCAATTTCTGGCATTTCCTTACATGAAAATTAGGTGAAATGAAATAATGGATTTCAGTGACTGCATGTCAAATGAGACGAGTTTAACATGGCCACTATCTTTAGGTTAGTGAGTTGAGTTGACTGATAACTTAACCTTCTCATACCAGGTAGCCTCTACATCCACCTTTCATTCTATTTCAGCATACAAATGCTTCCAAAAGTCAAGTCCATCCATAAATGACATACAAATTTAGTGTCAATAGACTAAGAGGCACTAATCAGTTAGAGCTAGAAAAGACTGACCAACAATTCTGTTGAATCACCCATCATAGTGCATAAAATCAGAGCTGCAATTAGTGCTAGAAAAATAACTGTCAAACAACATGAATAACATCGTCATTTCTGTTGAAACACTCATCATAGCGCGCAAAGCACATAAATCTGCATATATGAATAAGTCTTGTTCTATGCACTTCCAGACATGCACTTCTGGTGCACCATAAGTACACTTGCTTTGGGGGTACTTTTCTAAAGACACCATGTACACAGAGTGATCCATACTGCTGTAACCTGGAATCACTTGAGCATGTAGAAGTAACATTATCCACCATTTATTATCCAGTACACCTCAGGGAATCACACAGCTGTAGTGCAATAATGATGTTCAGTCCCCCGTTTTCCCTGGTAATTCACACATCTATTGTGTATCTGTAACGGCCACTAGAGACCGATGGTGTAGGACCGACCTTTGGGGTTGTGTATGGGAAGAACTTGAGGCTCCAGTAAGCACCACTCGTACCATATGTTCTTAGAGGTGCACAGGCGCCATATGTCCAGTACAACTCTATGACCCTTCTTCACGTAGGACGGTTGCTTGATAGGAAAGAGGATAGGAAACCAGCTGAACATCCCGGGAGAATGTGTGCATGGCAGTATACTCAGTCTGATATCTTTGAATAATGTCGTCTCAAAGTAGCCCGCAAACCCATGTACAACAGCGTTATTCTCCATCCGAAATTCCAGACTAGCAAACCTGCTGTTATCCGGCGCGGCATCTCTGTTGGGATGATGGAAAGAGAAGACTTTCTTCGGTTCGGCCAGAATTTGACAGTTGTGCAGTCTCACGACGTACGGCATCTCAAACATTGCGTCCGGGTGTTTATCTTTCTCCTTGCACATTCTGACCTCGTTGTATAGCTTCGTGGACTGGAGAGGTGCCAAGTATGAGGTGTAGTCCTGGGGAATACTGATACCATCCTCTTTGAGGAACCTCTGTGCACCGTCCAGACATTCGGGTGATAACTCGTTGTCCCCAAATGAACCGAGAAGTTCGCTGATCAGGATGTCTGTCATCTCTGGGGCATCCCATTCTCTCATGTCACATGATACCACTGTAACCTGTTCCCCCCACATCTCGTCTTTCAGGCTCTCTAACGTAATAACAGCATTTGGATTCTTCTCCACAGCATAGACATGTACCTTACGGTCAGCCTGTTGCGAGGCAGCTATGGCAGCCCTAACCAGTGGTCCCCGACCGGCCCCGACAACGGTCAGCACTATTTCACGGGTTTCCTTTTCACCTGCTGGTACCTTCTCCAATAAGGCATAGTATATTGCTTTCTGATACTGAGAATATTTCACTGGATCTTTCTCGAATATTTCGTAAGTTTGGGATTCCAGATTGTCCATTAGGGGCTGTAGTGGGCATTGCAGGTAATCCTCATAGCCTCTGGCAAACTGAGACACTGTGTCTGGTGGGGGCTGTGTCTGGAATAGATGATCAAGGTATTGTTGATACGAGCGGATACCTTTGTCTGGATGACGATCAACACCAGTCAGTATAACCTGGATATCCAGCTTGAAGAGTCGACGTAGATAGGCCTGGTGAGCCCTGGACAGTACGGGGTAGCCTTTCTTGTTAGTGAGGAAGAGGCTGGTGGAAAGGATGACAGATTTGATGGGTTCGGCCAGCCAGCGTTGTAAGACCTCCTCTGATGGCAGGTCTGCTGTCAGCTCCAGTGCCACCCCCATCTTCTTATAGCAATCGCACATGGTGTGGAACTTGTGCCACCATTCCCAGGTATCTTCATATCGGCCATCATCCTGGTCATCTGTGCTGCCCTCTATCAAACTCTGACATTGATCTTTGGGTGAAAACAGAGGTACCTGTATCCAGATTTGCTGATGTACAAAGCCTGACATTAGGTGCTCATTGAGTATCCTGGCCACGTTTGTGAAATGTCGGTCCCTCAGAGGCACAATGATGGCCGGCATGCTCAGATGGGCTGCATACGATATCTCTTGCTTGAAGGCCCTCTCTGAATTCTTCCTTGTATGGTCAATTTTTGAGTCCACCTGTAACCATGGCGATACCTTCCCGACCACCAAAGTACTCCAGTCCTGACTGGTCAGTAACAGGTCAGATCTGGTCAATGCTCCAGCTCGATTTTTAGCAGGGCTTTCCATAAATTCTCTCTTGTACCGGGGATTCACAATAGGCAGGCAAAGAAATTCAAATCCAGCTTTGCATGCTGTCTCGATAGAAGTATTAATGTCTGGACTGCAGTGAAAATCCCGACCGCACGACAAGCGTGAAGACATTCTGACGACACGAGGACTCATCAAGAGATAGTAGATTCCTCTTCACCAAAACTGTTTTCCCCCCAACCTTATCTTCTGTCTGGGTTTATCTCTGAAAATAGGGTGAAACAAAACAACAGATTTTAGTGATGGTCAAATGAATTCAATGTGGTGGTAGATAGGTTATTTATCCTTGGTGACACATTATATCAACAATGACATAGTCGATATACTATAAGCTTATACATAGTCTGTTAGACGCTTTCACAGGGTTCGAAAAGTCCACGTGTCTACCTGTCGTCGACAGGTAATTTTCATCGGCGACAGCTGAAAAAAATACAAGCAATGTAATCCTTAGTTCAGTGAAGTTTAAAAATCCGGGCTAAGTCAAGTTTATCTGCGAATTGTCTCGGAAAAGTTGCAGTGAATGCGTGTTGTTGTTGTTACCGCATTTCGCGAAAACCAGAAAGGGCTGGTCTATTCTTGCGTACTACGTCATGCCATTTGGGTCATGGGAGGAGTTTTCTGCCGAGATTGTGTTTGACGTCATCAGTATGTGTGGGGTTCCCTCGAACGTGCAAGTGTCCGTAGTAACGGTTTTTTGTTGTATCTACTTCGCACAAAAATGGATCGTTTTCTCATAAGGCCCCATTCTTCATCAACGCAAGGTGGGAATCAGAGTGGAACTAGGCAATCTGCATCAAATAAGACGACCAACAACCCTGGGGGCGACTGTGTGAATGAAACAGCAAAATAAAAATCGCAGACATTCAAGTTTGGGGAAGCCTGGAAAACGGGCTGACTATGGCTGGTGTACCATATTGGATATCTGCTACAACACAGACCAATATAATTTGATCTGATCATGCAGGAAACAGTCCACAAGAATGCATGTTGTATATTAAATCTACTAGTCACCAAATTAAATTTATGGAACAAATCAAGCAATAAGTTTGTTTCAATTTATGGTAACAAAATAACAAACATTTGTTGGTAGAATTGCAATTAATTAGTTTATTCATAAAGTAAATCATGCAATATTTCACTTTTGATTGGCAGAAGTAACTTATTGATTTATCAAATGATGTAAGGTTTTGAATTTTTATTATGGAAAATAAGTAAATTGCTGCAAACAAAGAAACATACACTTTGGGTTCGTTAATGTTCATACTTGTTAAATCAATAATTCATGAGTGACAGTCTTGAGTAACAATTGAAGAAACTTTTAAGTGACCAGTAAACAACATATGTGTTAAAGATGAAAAAATGAGTGTCTACTCAACCAGCTGTACGTCATGAATTATTAACAGAGTGGTATATTGTCCATCTCAGACCGCATTGCTTTGTACAGGTAGAATCAAGAGGAGACAGGTACAAAAACAATTTACCTGTCACCCGAGACAGGTAAAAATTTTGGAACATTTCAACCCCTACTTTCACCCCAAGCGGTGTTGAACTTGTACTTCATCGACAAGCGTTAATACCGTAGCAAAAATACATTTGTTGGACATTATCATTGAAAGCTATATTGGATTTCATCGAAAAGCGATATAATTGAATAATCATTATCATACTGAAATTTTATAGTCCATACGGTCACTGTTTTCAGTCGAAATAGCCTGAAATTTTGTCAGGTCGGTATATGGGGGCAACTTACACCTATTTGCAGCTGTAAAACTTTTGTCAGAATAGCTATGGGGTAGGGGAAAGTGGCTAAAAACAAGACAAAATTCAAAATTGACCCAGACAGGATGCCAGGAAAATACCATGCACATGTATGGGCATTTCCAGGATTTCCTGAGAGGGGGTCATTTCTTATGCATATTTACACCAGTTATCAATAGTTGAAAAACTCGCTCCATGTTCTAAACATAGGGGAGAGATCATGAGAACAACCCAAAACTCACTGTGGCCCACATGCTGTGCACCAGTGTCCCCCGACACCGAGGCAAGACATCATTGTCCGGCCTAAGTCAATCATAATAAACTTCCATGCATGTTATAATAATATGGTCACTGCCTTAGGCCCCATAAAAAAAATGCCTTGTTTCCCATCACGGCCCGCCCCGATTTTTCCGCCCACCCCGATTTATTTTTTATTTTTTTCTCACCTGCCTTGTTGATGGCAGAGGAGCTGGAGTGATACGCGACAGTCTTTGTGTGATTACCCGGGCCTTGCCAGCAACTTGATGTTTCTTCTGTGCGCCATTGGATGTCATGATTATTAGATATTGTCCTGGATCGAGACTTCTTACTTGACTGTTTTGTATGTGGAGATACTGAACGAAGATGTTTATCTAGTCGTCCTTTCCAAGACTGATAATAATTGTTATTTTTTTATCTGAAATTGGACCTCATTTAAGGTCTTTCAATGACAAGTATTTTTGCTGTAATCAAGGTGACATGTCCGTGATATTGTCGCACTGTTTGCAATTTTATGGTTGTAATCTCATTTTCGTTCTATTTGTGTATAAATTTTTAGTCGTATATAAATGTATAGTAATAACACAGAAACACAACATCTGCAGCATTGTCACTGTATAGTTGATATTTATTTTCCGTTGAAGAACTTGCGTTGTTCTATTCCCCAGTGATATATAGTTTCATGCCTAGTGGACTTTGTGGTATGGCTGCCCAAGCCGGTAATATTGATGATCGTATATTCATAATCGTCATGTTCTCCATTTTGTGAGAATAGCTCAGCTTATTGTTTCCTGCTGGAATAAAACACCCACAGTTTTTTCCTTTCAAATCACAATGATTCAGATTTTATCAATACCATCTTTCGAGTTTTGTCTACCTGCATAGTAATGGAGAGTTTGCGACTACGAAATCAGAATGAGATGACCTCACATATAGCAGTATGCAGGAGGTGAGAATGGAAATACAAATGCCATGGGATTTTTGCCTATTTATCCCATGTATTTGTTCAATCTTTAGCAAGACCGTGTACAAAATGAAACTTTAAAATGAATAAGCCTTTTCGCGGTTACAAGAATCGGGGGTGATGAAGGCCCTTTTTCTACGCTATAAAGAGATCATTTATCTCTCAAAATATGCAAGACTGAAAAATTGACATGCTTCCTAGTTTATTTTACGTTGATTTCTCGAGTTTCATAACAATTTACCCAGTAGGGTTAGTAAAATCACCAGCAGATCAGTCCGTACACTGGGCTTCTTGTGTTAATCTAGCGGCACAGGAAGTGAAAGTATCACCTCTCCGATCCCAGAATGCAGCAGGGCTCTCAAGGAGAGGCGAGCGATCACTCGCGCGCGCCTTTTGCTCGCCTGAAATAAAAAAATGGCGAGTGGTTCACCACTCGCCTGTTTTCGTCGGTCAGAATAAAATTTAATGACATCTTCAGCTGTTGCTGTCAAGTTCTTGGCTTCCAAAATATCTTGTTGTTCATCATTGGCATGTTTCATAGGTCAGAATAAAGTTTAACTGTTACGCTGCGGCGGGCCCAGCAGAGTGGCCGCAGCGTAGACTGCGGGGGGCCCGGGAGAGGGGCCCTGAACTTGTCGGTCTTCGCGTACCATTGTCTAAAATCAATATTTTCAAATTTACCATGCATGAAACCTGATAAAAACCATATGTATATTGTTAGCTAAGTCTGTCGGATTTTCTGGATGTAAAATTCATATGCTGTCTTAGAAGAACGAAATCGGGAGAAAGAAATTAAAAAATAAATAAATACCGCGAGGGGAGATTTTCATAAAATCTCGCCGAGAAGGCCGCTCAGAAAATATAAAATACTTACGGAAAATCCCATCAAAATATATGATTCTTTGGTATATTTGAAGTATAAAAGCACAGTTTATCTTTCCATAGTGTTGATTACGATGAAATCATCGTAACAAACTTTATTTTCACATAATTCTGCCAACTTCCTCCGCGAGTCGCCATTTTCTACGTCGTAATTTCTTATGGAAAATTTCCAGTACAACGTCTGGGCCAATGAACGACCTTTATTTCGGCCACGTGACGGCAAATCGTGGCTTTGTCCAATCGCGAGACTCATTGCTTCAAGCTCTACGAAAGGGAAATCCCTCTATGGTTTCCAAATCCGTCATCATCGCGTGTTTTCATTGGCCATCCATCAAAGTAATGACTATTTATAGAAAGAACAAGGATTCCCCTTGACAACGAGACCTAGATCTTTCGAAATGGCGGTCAGATAGCCGAAAACGATCATGTTGAAGACAGCGAAAAAAAGCACGTTTTTCGAGCGTTATTTCGCTGAAAATCGTTGTTTTTGGCGATAATAAGGTGAAGTCAATGTAGCCTCTTACAATAAAATGTATTTACAATGACAATTTTAAATATTTCAGCATAAAATAAAATAAACGTTGACCGAACTGTTATGAACCGGCTTCTACGAAAGGCAAATCTTGACTCACACGTATGAATGATATTTTTGCTCATAAAAGCCGGGTGTAATAGTGTAATACATCGTAAAAATGGCAACTTTTGCAGTGCACCATGAAGAAGAATTCAGCAGCGTAACAGTTAATGTCATCTTCAGCTGTCGTAAAATTCTTGGCTTCGTAAAGATCCTGTTGTTCAGTAATTTCGGAAGGCTTCCCGCCATTTCCGCTTCATGTGTTTGTGCAAAAAGTATAACCCTGTGTCGGAACGAAATTACAGATCCGTTATGGGTAGACTGGTTGCCTCCCTTGTATTTCCATACAGACACGTTTTGAGACGTGGGTTATGATTTCCACAAATATAAATCCGTCAAGCACCACGGCTCTAACCACCATGGCATCACGCCGTTTTAAACATAGTTTCCGATTTTGTTTAACATAACATCACTCTGTTTTAAACATTAGTTTCCGATTTTGAATTTCTCTCGCTGTTAAGCGGACTTTCATCCCACGATCAAGTCCATGCTTTTTATTGCTCTCACGCAATTCCGGTGGGTGTCAAGCACGCCTTTTCGTTCCTGACAATTTTGTCACTGTTAGCAGGCTGTTAGCGGAAAATTGCACGATGTCGAATCCGAAAGGAAAGCCGATAGAACTATCAACGTACCTAAAAGTGGAGAGGAACCTACATCAGTGTTCCGAATTAAAGAAGACTACAACACCGTTCTGAACCGTGCATATGTGACCCACATATTCTGTAATGTACTTATAGAAGTAATTTTAGCAATTCACTCGCCTCAGGGATTTCTCAGGCGAGTGATAAAAGCACTCGCCTCACTCGCCTGAGCTTAAATGCAGGCGAGTGACGAATCACTCGCCTTCATTTTGCTCCTTGAGAGCCCTGATGCAGTGCGTTTAACATGATGTTGTTGTTGTAAATTTGTAACCGCGAAAAGGAGTATTGTATACCATTTTAGGACCAAATTAGACTACCACTATCTTAATATCAGTGGATTCTTGAATGAACTGAACCATTCCTATGCCCTTCCCAAAATAAAAAATAAAAAAGGACCGCCCGACTTTTTGAAAAGTCAGTGATGGGAAACAAGGCATTTTTTTAAGGGGCCTTAGGGAGTAGTCCATAGTTTCGGATTATTGGTCCCCCTCAAAAATTTTAATACAGCAGAGCGTCCGGGTCTGACCACATGATAATTATTCTTCCCTTTTTGATAACCAGTATTTATAGTACCAAGCTTCTGGGTACAACCATTCCTTCAAAATGACATATGCGGATGGGTGGCTCGGTTGAGCTATATGGCGAGTCGGGCCGCAAAGTCAACTTTCGTCAGCCTCAGTTTCGTACGTTTTTCAGGTGTTTAAAAATAGGGTTAGGTTACATATGGAATATGTGACAAAAAACGGCCTGGTCGACCCCATATTTTGAATAGCTTTTTTATCTCGCCTCGAGACGGGGAACACTGAGACGAAATCTTACTGAAATCGATTGTCATGATTTTTCCAGGAAATGAACGAAATATGGTGTATTTTGGGTCATTTTAATGCATTTCCCAGAAAATATGGAGTACGTTCCGAGGGAAGAAAATTTATCCCGGGTTGAATTTGAATAACTGGCTTGTATGCTGAATTAATGGTATGAGCATTCCCATGAAGAAAATATATACTTTTATATGGGTTTTCTGGATGGTTTGGCATCTCAGAAAGACAGAAGGGCTATACCAAGGGTCTATTTCCAGCAACGAGGGGTCTACTGTGGACTGCACCCTTATTAGCCCGAAAACATCGTCTAAGGGGTCTATTTTTTTTTTTTTTTATTATTGTTGTTGCTGACCCCTTTAGCCCGAATCACATATACAGACCGAAAAGGAAAAAAATAAATAAGACGTCAGTCGCTCGAGATCTTCAACTGCACACAGCGTGGGGAATTGAGACAAAGGCACGAAAAGCATTTTATCGAATAAATAATATGATTTGGCATCTCCAGAACTTTGATAATCAACTAATGACTCATTCCGTTAGACGAAATCTTCTTCCAAACTCTAATTTTGTCATCTAACTCGTCAAGTTGCCGCCATTTTCAGTCTCGTTGAGAAACGAGATTTCCAACGCGGTTGACCTTTCTGACCACGTGACTCGTCCATTTCACCATAGTCAGATCAGAAAGGTCACGATACTAGTGCGCACGCGCGGCCAAGTCTCGTTGAGCTGTAATCTGAGGAAATGGCGGTAAACATCGAAATCGAGCGTTTATTGTGTTTTCTTCGTCGTCACTAAATTTTTGGAGTCCCAAACAGTCATTAGAGATGGTACATGGTGAAAGAAGCTCAGGTCGGTCAAACTGTATCAAATTGGCATATTTTTTCTCTCCCGTTTCGTTATTTTCGTCAGCGAAAAGTTGCTCTTCGCGAGACGAATTTTTTTCTCCAAAATTTAACCCACCCTCGATCTCGGCTGTGATAGGAATGCCACGCCCCCTTACCCTAAATTTACCTATCACAGCCAGAGTTTCTGGGTTACACCCTTATATGATGTAAATATCTGAGTGAAGGCCCGTCAATGTTATGCATTGCATATGACTTGTTTTGGAGCAACAAGATTTATTTGGGTTCATTGTCCAAGGATTAATGTGGGATCTCACCATTCCCGGTCAGTTAGTCTACTGTTGTTGTTGCCTACTCATAATTTACAATACCACGTGTTTATCACGAAAACTGGGCACTGCATAAGGTTGGTCAAATTCAGCATTATTTTTCAGCCTAAATACATATTACGATCACAAACCTTATGTTATAATATTCTCAATACATTCGGATATGTACAGCACCCATGACTTCAGCATTCTGTCAGTTCATTACCTGAATACGATGACAAAAACAACAGAATTGTTTCAGTGTCGCTCAAATCATGAAATAGCAAATGGCGGCAGACAAGAGTAGCATTTAGCTTCGAAAGTTATCCCCCCTTGACGGAGAACCTTGGAACAGTCCAACCTGTAACCATTTCGGTCATCTATACGCGGTAAGACTTATGGATCACGGAGGAGAAACAACTATCCCTACTTCCGGGATTTTGACGAAATTTGCCATGCTTGCGGGTAGAGCAACTTTATCTTCCGGGTAAAATGGTCGATTCTAACAGACGGAGATAAATCTTCCGACAATTCAGACGAACCGTCTATGTAAGTAGTAGATATACAGCTACCAGATGGTGACAGAGATTCTTATGTACCTATAGAGGCTTCGAACGAGCTGTATTGTTGTCTGGATGTTTCTGTATAATCTTCACAAAATAGGCAGTCAATTGTGCAAGCGAACATTTGTCAAATCCACGCCAGTTAATTGCACGTCAATTTGTCTTCAATCTTCCGTTATATGTTAGATTGTGCACTGTATAGCAGGGTAGACCCATTAGTGCTTGAATGTGTTAAGTCCCTTGCTTTTCAACTTGTTTATTAATGACATATTCAAAGAAATACATGTAGAAGATGATTGTTCACCCATCCTCTGGGACACATCAGTACAATGTCTGGCATATGCTGATGATCTTGTACTCATGTCTTGTAGCAAAGCAGGCCTCCAAGCCAAACTGGATAAACTTAAGCTGTACACCCAAAAATGGGGTCTTGCAGTAAATATTGACAAATCAAAAGTAATGGTATTCGGGCAAAATGTCAAAAGCAATGTCAAAATGTTGTTCGGAAATGAGCCCTTAGAAAATGTAAATTCTTATAAATATCTGGGACTTGTCATGCACAGCAATGGGAAGTTCAACTCTGCGATATCCAATTTGGCATACAGAGGCAATAAGGCTTTATTTGGAATTAGGCATTCTGTAAACTTAAATTTTATCAGACCAGATATAGCCTGCAATATCTTCGACTCAATGATTCAACCTATCTTATGTTATGGCTCAGAAGTATGGATCGGTTATACGAAGGAGTCATTGTGTCTTAATAAGCTTCTGTTATCTAGTAAAGATATTGAGCTCGTACACCGAAAATTCTGCAAAAATATTCTTGGCGTTCACTCTAAAGCTGTAAACATGGGAGCACTTGGTGAACTTGGGAGATTCCCAGTATACATTTCTGCACTTGCTGGCTCTATTAACTTTTTGTTGCACATTTTTGGATCTGAGTCATCACTACTGTATAAAGCATTTCTGGAACAAACAGATGAAAACCAAAAATATGACTCGAATAACTGGGTCAAATTTATAAAAACTTTACTCGACCAGCTAAACCTATCCCATATCTGGGAAAACATGGGATGTCGAAATCAAAAGAAATCTCTAGTCTTTGCTAAAGAACAGCTAAAGAAAATCTTCATTGAGATTTGGCAAAGGGAGCTAGATAACTCTAGCAAACTGGAAGTATACAAACAAATTAAAAATAGTTATACAGCGGAAATGAACATACTCACCATCCCTAACAAGAAACACCGTGCTGCCATGGTTCAATTGCGCATTAGTGCACACAGGTTAAACATTGAACGTGGAAGATACTTAAAAGATTCAGTTGGAGCAAGACTGTGTAAAGAATGTCAGGTAATTGACAGCGAAGAACACTTCCTGTTAAACTGTCACAAATTCAACGGAGAAAGGGGTGCACTAATGTCTACTGTAAACCCCTATATAGATTGTCTTTTAAGCAGGCCTACAGATCACGAGTTATTCCTGTTCCTGCTGTCTGGTAGAAATCCTGTGATAACTAAAGAAGTAGCCAGATATTCTTATATATGTTTTAATACACAGCAGTCTTAGCCCATGTATGACATCACAAGTATAACCCAAGGCATCCACGAGAACGCTAAATCATCAGTGATGTATTCAAATGTATTTTGTTGTCTTTGTTTATATTGTCTGTGATATTGTCTGTGATGGTTTCATATTGTTTTTATGTTTCTTGTATGATGTTTCTTTTAATGTCCTATTGTTTTAGTGTCGTAATTGTTTTGTCTTAATGTACTCATGTTATATTTGTTTTAATGTATGTCTTAATGTATATGCATTTTAGTCCTATGGACAAAACTGAGCAATAAATCTATCTATCTATGCTACCGAACGTTTTTTCGACGTACATTTCATTATTCCGCACTTTTGGTGATATTATTCAGTCTTCCGGGGGCACTTGCTCATGCTTCCGGGTAATCGATAAACATTTTCACCATTTCCAAGCACACCCCCCTCCCCCCACCCCCTTGGGTTTTCTTCAGGCTCAGCAGGCTTAACATGTATGTATTCATTTGCTGTATTCATGTGACCAGCCTGTCATGTGAGAATTTTCCATCAGATGCACAACGCTCGTTGTACATCACCTTTCTCGACTGCGAGAAATTGCATCGGTAAGCCTAGGCCTATGTTTCGGAGTACCGGTGAGTCAGTTTTTAGCACTGACCCGACTGACGCCGTACTTACTACGATACACTCCTTCGCGTTTTATCACTGCAAAAATGACCGACGTTCTTGCTGTGGTTATGTACAATTTCACCGGGTATCAAGTTTATTTCACTCACATAGCGTCAACTCCTGGATCATCATCTTCCTTCGCCAAAGCCGTGATAGAAAACTCGCCACTTTCCAACCTGAGCAATGTTTGGCGCTCGCGCAATGGGAGGCAGCTGCGTCGCAAGAGAGGAGTATTTATTATGCACAACGCTATGCCGTGAACAATTGCTATGTTTCTTGGTCCAGCAAGACAGACTATCAATATCATGGGACATCACGATTTACAGAAGAACACGTGATAGGCTTTCATCTAATGAATATATTCGTGGAATATTAATTTGGCCTATTGTGCAATAAGGCTTGCCTTTTCATTTTTATGCTAAATGGTGTGAAGCTCTCATTTCCGTATAATTATTATTCACAGCAGATATCCGTTCATACACAGGTTAGGTTCGGAATCCGGTATTTCAGGTGTATATTCTCTGAACGATAGTGTTGGGCCGTTACAACTGTCGGTGAGTGAAAACCCTCAAGTGACAAGCACACCGAAACAGCCAACCAACATGCCGCCGATAGGAAGAGCCTCTTCTGAATTTACCTGCTCTTATGCAGGAGTCAAGCGAACCCCCCCCCCCCCCCCCTTTAGTGGGGACTTGGCAAATGAGAGTTGTTAAAATGCTTCAATGCCCTACCCCCTGGAGCAAAACATTGGAGTGAATCCCCACCTAAACCTCAACCAAATACAATTTATGTCCCATTCCTAAGTAAAAGAAATATTAACTGAATCCCAAAATAAACAAAACTAAAAACGTGTGAAAGCCTCACTCCCTGGGGCGTAAACATGTTGTGAATCCCCAGGTAATCCCCCACTAAGCCTAACCCTGGCCAGAGGTGTGGGGATTTTGTTTGACCCCTGCATTATTGTCAAAGAGTGTTTGTCTCAAGAGACATCTGCAAGTGCATACTGGTAAGACGATTCCTTGCAATCAGTGCGAGAAGTGTTGAGCGTTCCCATTAGTGGACCAGTCCAGTGCAAAATTTGTTTGAAGATGTACTCTTCCCATCACACCCTGGAAAAATACCTTCAAGCTCACAGTGGAAACTTTAGGTTTGTTCTAAATGGTTCACGGTACTAGGTGATTGAATCAAAATTAATTTCAAGACGTTTTTTGAAACCCCAAATTATGCCAGCCGGTGAAACGGTGGTCAGCCGGTGGGGTATTTTCGCAATACCGGCGAGGTGGTGTTAGCAATTTGGATTTCTTTCACATGTGACTTGTCCTGTGAGGTTATGGGCAATATTAATGGATATTCATTCATGGGAAATAACACTCGTCATTTTAAGCGGCTGGCGACGGTCGGATGTAGGGGGTGTTTATATATGCTTTAACCTTCTATCTTCTCCTATTGACCTGCTACGTTTTTCTGCATCAAACCTTTTGAGTAGGAAATATACATTTCCGCTTCCTGGATTAATAAAATGTAATGGTTCGCAACTGATTACCATGAACCGCCAACTCAATCGAGCACAAGTCCTCGAGGACATAATTTAGGGTTTAAAAAATCGTCTTGAACTTAATTTTTTACTTGGTCGTTTCTCTCTAGCCTAAACGTCTCGGACTAAACACGAAAGGTGACATCAGAAATAAAATAATAATTGAAAAAAATTGTAATCAAATCGGACGTCGCTACGTTACGTTGTTCATGTGACGTCACAATGTCTTGGCGTCAGTCCTTTCAGTTTCAATCAGATTGCGAAATAAAGCGGACACACATCGGTTTACAGTGTGAAGTGGGAAAACGACTTGAACAGTTACGTTATGTATAATATATCGCACATGCTATGAATTAAACACTTCATTCAATCACCTAGTACCGTGAACCATTCAGAACAAACCTAAAGTTTCCACTGTGAGATTGAAGGTGCTTTCCAAGGCGTTCTGATATGTGAACGATTGAAACGACGACTGTTATTTTCCATGAATGAATATCCATTAATATTGTCAACGACCGCAGAAGAAATGTGAAAGAAATCCAAATTTCTAACACCATCTCACCTGTGTTGTCACAGTGACGTGATTATAAAAAAGAGACATTTTTTTTGGTCCATTTTCAGGTCGGATTTTTCGATTTCTTTATTCTTTTGATTTCCTCGTACAAACGGCCTGATAAATTAGTAAAAAATAATCTGATATGAAATAAAATAGTTTTGTTCACTTTTCCATGCAGAAAAGCAAGACTTTTGTGGAAATAGGACGAAAATATCACTTTTCTGGTTCCCCACATGGCCGCAATTTCGGATTTACTCATAATTCTCTGACCAGTTGATTATGCAAATAGGCACCAAAAGACCCCAGTATGATAAGCAAAGTCACGGATTTTCAGCTCTCAGTTTTTTGTCTTTCCGGGGATAGAGCACAAAGTTACGTTCATAAAGTTAGACCTCGGTTCGCAGTTCGTTATTCGGGACCAGTCATTCAGCTACTCATAACAGCGCCCCTAGCAGTGCCCCCTGGCGTCAGATTTGGGATATGAATTTGCAAAGATCTAGAGCATGACATTCTCTCCTGCTATGCAGAGTTTGGAGTTCAAAGTGATCACAATAAAAATTTACAGATTTCCATATCTGAAGAAATAATTGCTGGTATTCTCGAATAACGAACTGCGAACCACGGTCTAACTTTATGAACGTTACAAAGTTTGGTAGGAGGAGGCATAATGCCCCACCAAGGCCCGGGAGGGTTCACGTTTGTATAGTCTTTTAACTTTCTAGGTACATTAGAAAGTGCACTCCCTTGTATATTATATTTCAAATGTACTACCCGGAAGCATGAGCAAGTGCCCCCGGAAGACTGAATAATATCACCAAAAGTGCGGAATAATGAAACGTACGTCGAAAAAACGTTCGGTAGCATATAATTCAAGCACTAATGGGTCTACCCTGCTATACAGTGCACAATCTAACATATAACGGAAGATTGAAGACAAATTGACGTTCAATTAACTGGCGTGGATTTGACAAATGTTCGCTTGCACAATTGACTGCCTATTTTGTGAAGATTATACAGAAACATCCAGACAACAATACAGCTCGTTCGAAGCCTCTATAGGTACATAAGAATCTCTGTCACCAACTGGTAGCTGTATATCTACTACTTACATAGACGGTTCGTCTGAATTGTCGGAAGATTGATCTCCGTCTGTTAGAATCGGCTATTTTACCCGGAAGATAAAGTTGCTCTACCCGCAAGCATGGCAAATTTCGTCAAAATCCCGGAAGTAGGGATAGTTGTTTCTCCTCCGTGTGGATGGCGAAGTGTACGCAAATGGGAACAGTCAGCAGAATGAGTCCTGCATTCACAGGCACGGCGGAGACGGGGGGCTACGGGGGCTGAAGCCCCTCCCCCCCCATAATTTGGCCAACTTTTCTAAAATTTATATGATGTCAACGGGTGTCAACGCAAAAATACTTCAATGAATACGTATTTTCGAAATGAATAGTAAAATGAATTGCCTGCCTCGCATATCTATCGCATAACTAAAACTATTTACAACTGTCCAGCATTAGTGGGCCAGCCAAAGCTCTAGAATTTTTTTTCATCGGCATTGTTTAGTAATTTTTAGGTTCACAAAAGGTTCATAGTGTTATACCATATATAAAAGATGATAGAGATAAATGGTCCGTGTAACCTTGCACAATTCAATTTTCGTTTTTTGTTTTTGTGTTCTCAAAATCAAAAATTGAAATTTTCAATTTTCGTTTTTTTGTTTTTGTGTTCTCAAAATCAAAAATTGAAATTTGACCGTCAATTTTCAATTTTCGTTTTTTGTTTTTGGTTTCACAAAATCAAAAATTGAAAATTGACCGTCAATTTTCAATTTTCGTTTTTCGTTTCACTTGTCCCAAAAATGAAAATCAAATAATGAAAATTGCCTCGACTTGTCCGTTTTTCGTTTTTTGATTTTAACTTTGACTCGTCAATGTTAACTGCGCACGCGCAAGACTTATGATGTCACTTTCGGTTCGCGGAGTAGTATGGAAAGCGCAAATCGGATTGTTTAGGCAGGTGTGGAGCATAATATGGAAAAACAGTAGGGGGCAAGATGTGGGAGTTTCACTACACTATAGATCCCTGGAGCCAGGCATTCGAGCTAGAATATAATGGGCCAACTGCGCATAAGCGAGTAGGCAATCGTGCAGCAGGTGTGAAGCATTATATGGAGAACAACGGGGTTGGTACACATGGGAGTTTCATTAAAGTAGGGTAGTATAATAAATACGTGGGTACCCTAATCACATCTTCATTTTATCTAGCCAATTTCTACGTTCCCACTTCGAACTTCCCTTGATATATCTGGACCCCTTCAATGTTCAAATAACTTATAAACAGACACGAGACGTCACTGACCTCGAAAACATTTGAAATTCGAAATGGGTCGCACAAGAGCGTTATTGATTGGCTGACCTAATTAATGGGCACCTTATTAGGAGGAAAGACGCCGCTAATAGAGGATGATGTCACTCAACGTGACTTCATTCGCAATCGATGTACGCTCTGATTGGTTCTTCTGTCGTTAGTAGGTGAAATTTACACCTCGGATTTTGAACACTGAAGGGATCAGATGAATCAAGGCAGGTTCGAAGTGGGAACGTAGAAATTGGCTCGATAAAATGAAGATGCCTAATCATAACCCCCAAGGAAACTTCCCACGTCGATGCGTTGAAGCGTTTGACACCCACACTTGCGTTGAAGCGTTTTTGACGCTGAACGTTGACGAGCATCTGAACGCTCCAACGATCCAGGTCCCAAAAATAGAGAATGAAGATTGGACCTGAAGCGTTGAAGCATTCAGACGTCTGACATCAAACGTGGCGATTGTGTGCTTGTTTGAAATGGTGGTTTACGGGCCGCATACTTACTCTTATTGGTATTAAATCTTTGTTGGTATCTTTATAAATACTATATTTCAAATCAATAGCAAATAGCGGTTGTCTGCATGAATGCTGTTCGCTTTTGTAGCGCTCTAAACATCTATTTTTAGAAATGAGAAAATCTAAGACTGCGTTCTGATTGGCTCAGGCCTCAAGGCCAATAACCATTGAGAACAGCGGGATGCCACATATCCAGACCTGTCTGGTGCATCTTCACAAGTCCAGGTAAATCGTGAATCCCCGCACATAGACTGCAGTACTCTCTGTTAATTCAAGATATTAACAGACAGTGATAGTGTACTGTTCCAGCTGTCTCCCCTTCAGAGATTGGTCATTTGACTCCGCCATTTCAAACTAAGACGAGCATTTTCATTGGATCACTATTTATAGGAGCCACCCCAATCTTCATACACAACCACGTGACTGTCTCAGTTGACCGATGACATAGCGCGGCATCGTTTTCGATTTCAAAATCTGGCGTATAACTGGGAAAATATTGTTGTTGCTGCATCAGCCTATCATTGGCCCTCCGTAGAAGGGTCCAATACTATAGGCTATCCCCGCACAGGGTTTACTTGGACATTTTTGGTGATTCGAGTGAGTTCTTGAGTCGTTGCCTCAATCTCGAACATTTCATCCCCGAGGTTATTTTGAATTAGCATGTCGGTATCCCAAGCCGGCGGTTTTTGCCTTGACTCTCGATGTCGATTTCAGCCTGACATCAAAGTTATGCCAGCGATGTCACATCTCAAACCGTCCAGCTAGTGGATTGGAGTAATGAGCTAGCTGAACCTGTTGAATAATTGGTTTGATTTAGAGGATACCCCTTGATCTTTTTTTTATCCAGAACTATCGTGTGCAACCATGCAACCAAGGCAATGTATAGATACCCTAACAAATCGATCAATACACTGGCTCCCGAGGATGGCCTGGTGGGCCACATGCCTCTCACGCTCCACACCTCTCATACGACACGATTTGCGTTTTCTATTCTACTCGTCGTACCGGAAGTGACATGATAACCCGTCCACATGAGAACTTAACATAGATACGTCAAAGTTAAAATCAAAAAACGAAAAACGGACAAGTCGAGGCAATTTTCAATATTTGATTTTCATTTTTGCGTGAAGCAAAACGAAAAACGAAAATTGAAAATTGACTGTCAAATATCAATTTTCGTTTTTTGTTTTTGTAATCCCAGAATCAAAAATTGAAAATTGACGGTCAAATTTCAATTTTTGATTTTCAGAACACAAAAACAAAAAACGAAAATTGAAAATTGACGGTCAATTTTCAATTTTTGATTTTGAGAAACCAAAAACAAAAAACGAAAATTGAAAATTGACGGTCAAATTTCAATTTTTGATTTTGAGAACACAAAAACAAAAAACGAAAATTGAAAATTGACGGTCAATTTTCAATTTTTGATTTTGAGAACACAAAAACAAAAAACGAAAATTGAATTGTGCAAGGTTACACGGATCATAAATGATTAAATCCTCACACCATGTATGCCACCAACTGCTAAGACGAAATGCCGCTAAAAACATATGACTCCTATGTCCAGGACGTTTCGTGATATCAGCGAAGATAAAATACTGTTATTTGATTGTTCAGCCTTGCATTCATCAAAATTAGAAAGAAAATGGACTAGAATAGAAAACATCCTGCGTGTCCATAGTAGTATACAAAGGATCGTTCACCGCACATTTGGACGAGTGCGCAGGTGTTTCAGCGCAGGTATGACGTCACTTTGGGGAGGTGTGCGCAGGAGTGTTCTGCGCAAGTATGACGTCACTTTCGGTCTGCGTGAATCGGGCGTGACCTTGAGGATGTATTCCTCCGCGGTGATGCGGTCTGCCGGTGACGCGGTCTGCCTCCGCGGACAGAAAATAGTCCCAAATACGTGGGTTTTCGTGAGAATGTTCGGCAATCTTCAGGGGCGAGAGGGGCCCCTATTGGACTGATTGAGTCGAGTGAGGTATCAAAGTGAAGCGCTCCTCCAGTGCCATTCAGTCATGGGTGAGTGCATGTAAAATTAGGATTTGTCCCGAAAATATAAAAAGCGGAACACGAACTTTACCCCTACAATAGGGGAAAACTCCTATCAACCCTATCCCAGAGGGCTAATATCGGTCTCTGGCTTATCGGCGCCTGCTGAGAGAGGTGGGGTGGGGGAGTGGGTGTATGTAAATTTAGGGTTTGTCCCGAAAATATAAAAAGCGGAACACGGACTTTACCCCTACAATATAGGAAAACCCCTATCAACCCTATCCCAAAGGGCTAATATGATCGGTCTCCGGGCTTATCGGGGTCTGCCTATCAAGTCATGTATGGGTGCATGTAAAATGAGGATTTGTCCCCGAAAATATAAAAAGCGGAACACGGAATTTACCCCTACAATAGGGGAAAACTCCTATCTACCCTATCCTAAAGGGCTAATATCGGTCTCCGGGCTTATCGGGGCCTGGGTGGCGTGCATGGGTGGGTGCATGTTAAATGGCCAGTGGGGAACCCTCAGTTTTTCCCAGAACCGTATTGGCACGGAAAAATACATGAAACCCTGGAACTTATAGTAATAAACATAATCTATAGGTGTTGGACGAATCGCCACTCGCCATCTTCTTGGTCTTTACCCGCACCTCGAACCTCTATAGTTTGTTCACTCCACCTGTTGCTCTTGGGCACTTGCAACTCCTCGTCAACATTTTTGTGCTGGAATGCCCGCTCTTAACCTAGACCAAAACATGTACTTGGTCTGTGGGCTGATTTCATTGGCTCTCTATTTTACTGCCGTGCTCTTGCATTGTTTCCTGGACATTGATTGGTTACATTTGGCCCCATCCTAGGCCACTGATTGGCTACTTTCTCAACGGTGTTCAAGGCCAGTTGATTAAATCACACATGTCTGTTATAGCTTTCATGGCCGCTTGTTTTATGCTCACACAGAAAACACACAAGACAGGTTTTTTTTGGTGAGATCTCATTTTGTTTTTTATTCAACAATAAATAACAACAACAACGTGAGAACAACCACGTGAAAACTGAAGCCCAGAACAGGGGGCTTGTACATTGAAATCGATAGAACTTAAGCCCAGAACAGGGGGTTTGTACATTGAAATCGATAGAACTTAAGCCCAGAACAGGGGGCTTTACGTGAAAAAAACCTTAAGCCCAGAACGGGGCTTGTACATTGAAATGATGGGCGGCCCAGTCATATACGAGTACATCTCGGTCCTCGGCCTTGGGGTACTCGTCAAACATCTATACGATGGTAGATAAGCTTCTTCCCCGGCATCGATGGTACAGGTAAAACAAGCAGTACTGTCCGCACACGCTACTGGCCAGGCTTTGTAACGTTTGACTGTTCCAACACCACGTCTCTGTGCCTTGATCCATGAAGTCTGTTAAATCGGGATGGAGGGATGGCAGGCCGTACAGGTCAAAGTATTCGCCCTGTTGTTCTGTCAAGTACACGGCCACCCAGTGCTGACCGGGCCGATTCATCGGGTCCGTGTCGAGAACGTAAGCAGCAGGATACACACGGTCTAATGGGAACACATCTCGGGCGAACACCCCTTGAAAGACCATACGTGTCCCTGGGTCATTCTCCAGCACGGTGGTAATCTGGTCTGTATCCAAGTCAGGTGGCAAAGTCACACAGGACGTTGCGCGCCTTGTCCACTTGAATGATGTTGTCAAACTCAGCGTAGCAGATCACATTGACGGTGGTCCGGAGGGCTCCTGCAAAGTGGATTTCCAACCGTAAATTGCCTTGCTTGGTGAGGGCCAGCTGATGGTCGTTCTCTAAGGTGGGGATCAGATCGAAACAGAACAACGTGTATCCTTTCGCGTAGTCCTCCCGACTGATCATATTCTCTTCGTCCTGGTTGATTTGACCGGTGGCTGTAAACAGGCTCTGGTAGGCTCGAATGAAATTTCCGAGCCCAAATTTCGGTGTTAAGGCCGTGGCTGGGACCTGTTGTCCGTCCACATGCAGGGCCACAAAATTGATGCCGAAATTTTTAAAGTCAAACGGGTTCTCTGGGTAGGCTCCGCTGAAACTGGTATTGTCCACACAGGCCAGGATCAATCGTTTGGGTAGTTCCCCCAGGAACAGGTTTTCTTTATTGGCGCTCATATTTCCAGCAGGCACAGAGAACACTTTGGTTTGCACACGTCGGATAGGGTACTGGGCTGGTATTGTTTCCAAGGCTTTAAGGTGTCCCAATTGAACGACTGGATTCGGTTTCACTTTTCGGACATACAGGACTGCGTCTTGGATGACGATCTTATAGTCGGCTACATGCCCGTCTACGTCAGTGGCCATCAAGGCGAAGGTCGGAGGCGCCCGTATCAGTCGGATTTTGATGGGGATCTTGTTCAAGAGGTACCGGTCTTGCATGAAAAGGTCTGCGAGCAGTCGACCCATCAGATCCACCGAGGCGCCGTTCGCGGTGAAAGCCTTCCGTTTGTTATATCCCGCATTGTCCACTGTGCCCATGTGCTCAGCTGTGTCCTGGTAGAATAAAGCGGCTGTCAGCTGAAATTTTTTAGCCTCTCATCCATACGACAATAGCGTCTCGATGCAGGCTCGATAGGGGTACGTGTTGGTCGAGTCACTGATGAGTTTGTCGCTGAGAAAAAATATCCACCTGTTGAAACATAGAGTGCAGCCAGAGATTCGTCGGGCCCACCGTGGCATTGTCGACGATTCTGGAGCCATCCCCATTGACGACCTTGGCTTTCACATACAAGTACGTATGGGCTAAATCCACATAGGCCGTATCTGCATTACTGATGGTGAACTCGATGGGATCTGTTTCGTTGATGCTGGAGAGCGGGAGATGCTCCACCCATAATCCTTGTTCAACACTGGTCTGTGTGGGCGGGATGGTCCACAAATCAAATTCACTGTTGGTGGAGGTGCAGGACTCTGCGTGGATTAAGGACATGTTTTAAGAAAAGATATCCTGGGTCTTCGATGTGCGTCGTCGCTGGGTCGGTCGTCGACTGGTGCGTGGTCTCGGTGGTGCAGGTATTTTATACTCTACGGTGCGTTGTGCTTTGGCGACCAACACACCTCCTGCTTCTTGGGCCCGTCGTTTCAGTGCTTCTTTGGGTGCCGTGCCCCCAAGACATCACCGGCCACTTGCAGTCCACTGCGTACCACTTGTTTGCCGATTGCTTTTATCCCACGCGTCACCAAGAGTAAGAACGTTTTGACGATACTCCCGAGTATGTTCCCCAGCCCGTGTCCTCGTTGCATGCGTGCACCGCTAAAGTCCGGAAGGCCATCCCCGGCCTGTTGGGCATAATAATCCATATAGCTGCGTGCATCGCACTCGTAAGGTACTTTCATTATACAAAGTCGGGAGAACGTGCTTGTCGGAAATGAAGTGTCAGCACCACTTTCCCTCGTTGGAATGCGACCGGTCGTCCCGTGTCATCTCTTATATCCACCGTGATAGTGTTGATGTCGGTTTGGCGTACGGGTACGTAGAGCATGTGGGTGAAACTGTGGGTGACTTGATCTCCATACAGCCTTTTAATGGGGACCGCCCATAACAGAGATGTGTTGATCACGTCCGAGTAGACGTAAAGTCCGTACATACCCGGCTTCATATCCATCGGGATCTGGCCATGGTCCTCGGATGGATCCGTGTAGGCCGGGTGAGCGAGACCCAACATTTGCTGTTGGATGATCTGTGCATTGTCGTTGATTGCACTGTAATCGAAGTCCACGTGATTCTTGAAGGGAAAGGTTTTTATGGGGTTTGAAGTATTCGTGACCTCTTGTAGAGACTTATAATGCAACAGTCTTGTCAGCCCCTGCATGAACTCCTTGGGGGTATCGTATTGGCCTTCGGGGAGAGTGAGTCGGGTGTCTTTCTCTTCGTAGGTCACCTCGTACAACACTTCATTGGCTCGCACGTTGTACCACGAGTAAGGGTGTTGGATATCCACGAGTCCACATTCCCATCGTCCAGGTAAATGCAACGGTTGCGGTAACTGGGTCACGTACTTGGCTAAGGTGCTGCCAGGAAACACATCGAGCGAACTGTTACTGAGTAGGGTGAGGTAAAACATGGCGACGGAGCTGTCCTGCTGCTGCTGTTGGTTTTAATAGTTGTCCCAACCCTTGGGCGCTTGTACCTGGTGTCGTGTCCGTCGTTGGATGCTACGTGTCATAGATCTTGATGGACGTAGTTTCAGGGGGTGTCGTGGTAAAAGGGGTGAAAAAGTAGGTGCCCGCCGTTGTGGTGTTTCGGGTGGTGACTCCGGTTCCCACTCGGCCTCTCAAGTGGTTTGGGGTTGCGTCTGTCGTGCGTGTACCGGCGAGTCACGCTGCAGCCAGGCCCAGCGCTGGGGGTTCCCCACCAATTCCTGTGGTACATGCATGTCTTTCAAGCCTCGCCCGGAAGACCTCCCATCCTCCAGGATCCGTGTGCGACCTGCGTTGACGCATCAGGTCATTCACTAAATCCGCACTGTGGGTACCGAGGATCACCTGATTCTGTACCAGTAGTTTGCCTTCATCATTCCAAGTCATGTTAAGATTCTGTTTCATCCGTTGTAATACCAGGCCAGCTTCTTTCTTGAACGATGCAGGTACACTCTTCAGCACTTCGTCTTCAACCCATTGTGGGGCTGTGGATGGTACCCTTGGTAATGGCAGCTGTTGGAGCGGTGCTGAGGTCAAAGCGTGACTGAGGTACATCATTTTTAGATGACGACTCTATAACGAATATTATGGATTAAGAATACTGATCAGCGATACGGATTTGATATTTTGGAACATCATGATGTCTTGCCGGCATCATTGAAAACTGTTGACCGCTTCTCTCTTGCAGGAAACAAGCCTATGTTTATGTATACTTTTGTCTTTTTGAATTTGGTGCTAATACTGTTATATGGAAATGGAATAGGTCTTTGGATTATGGACGCGGATATTCTCTAATGGACGACGGCTGGATTATGAATGACGGACTAGACGCTTGTAATTGGTGGTGGTGCTGGGGTAGAGATGGTTTTGTATTGGTCCGCGAACGTCATGTACCGTTGAAGCGTCTCATTGTGCCGCTGTACTTTCTCACTGTCGCTTAACCCCGGTCTTTGTAAGATCTGTTGCATCTCTTCATCGAGGGTGTTTATCGTCTTCGCCGTAGGTGGGTCAGGGTACGGAGATTGGAGGTTTTGAAGGAGCCGTGGTTCGACGAGGACCATTTTTTTCGTTTGGTTCATTGTCGGCCGAAGAGTCCACCCAATACTGGATCCAACACGGAAGCGGTCAACGGTGCTAAGATGGCCCCGAGAAAGCCGCCTTTCTGTAACACCTTTTTCTTTTGTTTTTGAGAGACTCGCTTCTGGACTAGGGTTCGCAGACCTGTCTTATGCTTGGCCAACTTGGCCTAATGGACGACGGCTGGATTATGAATGACGGACTAGACGCTTGTAATTCGGAGCCGGAGTCAGTGGTATGTTGCCATTTAGCAGGTTGTACCCGATCTCGCACAGACAGCGTACAAGATCAGGGTCCGCACCGCGTACAATGGTTCGAACCAACTCGGGTGGGGCCGTCTTCAATACACGGAG
Organism: Hanleya hanleyi; assembly: GCA_036873755.1. NCBI lineage: Eukaryota > Metazoa > Mollusca > Polyplacophora > Lepidopleurida > Hanleyidae > Hanleya > Hanleya hanleyi. The sequence goes on along the minus strand of JAVTVY010019404.1, from coordinate 50,628 downwards.
CGTCGGAGCGTGCTTCCGTACTCGCGCAGACATCCTGTACAACTAATGCTAGAACCCACAACCCTGCCCTTGTTATCTACCTACCTCCTGAGTATTGAACAGAGACAAAAATCAACCATGATGTTGTATTAATTCTTTTTATTATCCCCAACATCAAACACACACACCCCAGCTGGGGGAGCCACTGTCGGTTTGTTTACATTATTTTTGCATGTACACGTGGTGGGTCTCTCCGAGAAAGATACCGGTCCGTAGTCGAAGGTGGTCGAGGGTGGCTTGCTTCAAATCGAAGAGCATATACCCGTGCTGAGGGGTCGTCGCATCTCTAAAGGCTTCCAACGCAAACGGTGTGCGGCCGGGATACATCTGTCTCGCCAGGTGCAGCAATTGTGTGGTATCTCTTGGGTTTTTGAAGACCACCAGGTAGTGGGCATTTAAGCTGATGTTCCGATGTTTTTTGTTTTTACTGAACAGATTCTGCACAATGCAGATGATGCTGGGCCGTCGATGATGGCTGACTTTGGTAAAGAGTTGGGTGACCCGCGCATCTGTCTCCGCCATGAGATCATCCAGAACCACCAAGGTGTCCGGTTCCAAATCGGCCAGGTTGGGTAGAACTTCCACGAACGTGATGTGGGGCATTGCTGCATACGCTGCCTGCCATTCTCCGTAACACCAAAGGATGCGGACAATGGGTGGGGTGATCATGCTGTCGGTGTGTTAAAGGAGCTTCTGGACGAAGTATGTTTTGCCGGAACCCGTCGGTCCTGCGATGACGCAAGTGAAGGGATGTTGCCACCGGGGGTCCATGGTTGAAGGAGTATTCGCTGTCGTGGTAACACGCTCTTGTAAGTTTGATACGAGTGAACTGGGGTGGTGGGTACAACGTCGGTCGCCGTTGTCGATGGGCGTTCACCGTGAGTGTTTAAATCCGGTAGGTTTTCAGACGTAGTGGATGTACTTGGTGTAGGTGTGGAGCTCGATGTGGAGGTCGATGTGGCTTGTACACGTGGTGTGGTGGCGTGGTGACTGGGCTCGTTTCGATCACGGGGTTGACTGGTGTAGAGAAGGTCTGTAGACTGGTTTGACTGCCACTCACAGCTGGAGTTCTAGGTTGGTTAAATAGAGTGCTGAGATAGGCTACGTCGTAAAACACACCTCCGTACAACACACTTAGCAGGGTTAGCAATATCACCACAAAGCCCACTTGCGCTTTGCGCGTTTTGGGAGACGCTGTGTTTAGAGGCAGCTGCTGTTTGTCCATGTAGCACCGTGATCGAACGTGGAATGAAAGATGACGGCGGTGGTATCTGGTTTTATAGTCGTTTCACCTGGTTGGCCGCGACCCAGGAATTGAAGGAACTAGGCCAGCCTTGCCATTTGACGAAATGAAACAGTTTGCCACGTCGACGTTCCGTTTTCAAAATCTGCTCCACCGTGTAGTGGTCTTGCTTTGTTTTTACGACAGGCTGTAATTCCAGCTCGTAAAACGTCCCTAGCAACGGTTCTCCTTGAAGATCGTCCAGTTCGTAAACTCGCTGTTGTCGGGGTAGCCGCCGTTTAATCAGGAAGTGCTCATCGCTCCAGTTGGGCAAGTAACTTTTCTCAAATTGACCTTTGACTTTACTGATCCGTACAGGGTCCCCGACCTTGAACACCTCCTTCGGCGTTCGCTGCGATTGCCTGGGGTACAAGACACGCCGGACTTGGGCTTCATTGCGTTGGGTCACGGTAATGGGGGCTCTCTGTATACTCCGGTGATAGGCTCGATTGTAACCACTCACAAGTTTCGTGAGAACATCGATGTACCGTCCAAATGCGCGATGAACGGTCCTTTGTATACTAGTGTCCATGCCATGGGAATATCCAAATCCTCGCCCAGTCAAGAAGTTACCAAAACGCAATGCATATAATTACAAGTCCTAGATTGTAGTGAAGTGCCCAAATACACGCTGTCGGTTTTCATTGTTCACAAACTCATTGGCAATTTCGATCAGGTTGATGAGGTCTGTGAGATTCTTGACGATGAATATTTAAAAAATATCCTGGATACAAAAATATAATACCGGTACTGGAAATTTATCCCAGCATCACATATTAACCCATCTGAAAACTCTTACACCAGAGCTATATAAATCCCGTGCGAATTTCAAATTACATTAGCCAATCAGGTGGCTACAGCTAGATAATATAAGATAACTTCATTGACACCGACTCTGCACAGACACAGTAGCTGCATGGCAATATGATCATGAAGTACATTGAACAAACAAGAAAATTCATGAATACAAATACAATGTAGAACATTACCGGTAATATAAACATAGTGGTGTGCCGGTAGGCCTAATATAAACAAAGTGGTGTGATGTCTTAACTGGACTGTCTTCTACTTTTCACATAGAGTGAGATATTTGGTTATTTATATCCAGATTATTATTTCCAGATGTGACAACTTTAAAATGACGTCAGTTGTCACCGGGTCCGCCCCCCGCCCCACCCCCTCCCCCCCCATGAAACCTACAAAAAAAAACATAGTTTTTTTTTAGTTATCAGCGAATTCTGAGATTCCACGTAGAAATAATGTCTTAATAAACGAATGTGCATTATGAAATTAGAGTATGTGTATCATCTATTCATGTGGATTGTGATTGTAATATTTAAGTTGGAGTTTCAATATATACCGGTATCTAAAACCAGACATTATCGTTGCGAGCGCACCACGTGTCGTGGTGTTTTATAGGCCTGTTTTGTGTGTGTTAAACCAGAAAGTCAAGCGGAGTAGGCATAAGGTGTGCTATTTTTCAATATTGATGCGTGCTTGTGCGAAACAAAATAGAACCATAAATATACATATTCAGATTTATTTCCGGGAAAACGCGTAGAACGCATCTCCGGCGACCTAGGACCCTAGAGCTTCCGGGACCTAGGCGTCCCCTGGACCCTCGCCTGTTGAACTGTGAGAATTCGCTTAGTTTAGTTTTGTGTAAATGAATTGTATCGGTATGATATTGGATTCAAATGCTCCATGACGTAAAGACCATTGTTCTGTATATGTCTAGGATCTAGGACGTCGGAGCATCCGGGCCTAGGCGGCCCCTAGACCTTCGGCTGTTGAGCTGTGACCAATGAATTTTTGCTGGATACGCCCTTGATATGAGATTACACACAGGGGCACGTGGACAAATATAGTAATCAATATAGAGAAACTTTAAGCCATCATGTCCACGTATAGGGAGTGGTAAACTTAAACTTCAAAGGACTTCAGACTCCCGTCGAAAAGTCTGGTTTTGTGAGACTGTAAAAAATATCGAAAGACGGACCCGTGTAAAGTTGTTCATATTAGTGAACAAAAGGAGAATCAACGTCAAATTGAAAAGGCAGAATTTGTCGAGATTGGTTCATTAAGGGATCTCTTAGAATATCAGCAAACATTTCGCACGAATTTTTCATAGCGTCGTTTCTTGATGGTCTTTTTCTGATATAGCCTAGCATCAATCAAAGACAATGATCTGAAGCAATACAATTTATTCATAAAAAAAATACTTGCCATGAGTTGAGCATGGCTATAAAAATGGTGGATCTTTCTGTGAATCAGACTCACAGTTGTTACGGTGGAATTATGTTTGTACCGGTAGTGGAGGCTAAGAATGTTCAGTGGCTAAGAGTGTCCGTCTCCTATCTTCTAACCCAGATAGGAGACTATTCTCCACATTGGGAACAAGTATTTAGTTGCAATAGAAAAGGATATGAAAAGGGACACTCATCACCAGGACATTCTTATCCATCACACCGGTATGAATACCATCTTAAAACAGATCCACAATAGGTCAGTGGATCTGACCCTCTTGATTCCCTCTTCATATATCGACGCATTTTCATGACAACAGATTGCATATCTAATAATGTCAGATATACCGCCGACAGCTTAGACATTTACAAATTCTGATTGCTCTCGAGGTCGTTCGACGACTGCCACGCTCGCTGCTCGATTCGAGACAGCACTCACGGATATTCTCGACTTTGCTCAATATAGTAAGGCGGAGCGTGCCGATATACTATGACTGCCTGTTTAGCCTGGATTGAAAATTCAAGAAATGCACAGCTGTTGTTGATATAGAGGGGACACGGGGGCTCGTTACCGTTGTTAATTGATTAATTAGGTTGATTACAGGGGTCGAGGTAGAGAATAAATGGGGAAGGGAGGACAATCAAGTCGGAGCCGTCACCTCATCACGCTCACAAACCTCTTGTTTTATATCCCCTTGTCTTCGAAAATCGAATAAACTTCCATTTTTAACAGATCGAGAAACGGTTAAAACGTATACATATTTTAGTTTACCTTCTCCCGATCTGGCTTCTTTATGCAAAAAAAGTGCATTTACCCGCAAAATTTTAACCGATATTTCCAGACTGACCAAAATCTCGATAATTCCTCTCGCCACACAATCTTGGTAAACCAAGATGGTAAATCAGGGGAATACCAATATTCCGTGATATTATATCTGAGTTTACTTAGACTGTAGTACTCTCTGTTAAATCAAGATATTAACAGACAGTGATAGTGTACTGTTCCAGCTGTCTCCCCTTCAGTGATTGGTCATTCGATCCCGTCATTTTAAACTAAGACGAGCATTCTCATTGGATCACTGTTCATAGGAGCCACCCCAATCTTCATACACAACCACGTGACTGTCTCAGTTGACCGATGACATAGCGCGGCCTCGTTTTCGATTTCAAAATCTGGCGTCTAACTGGGAAAATGTTGTTGTTGCTGCATCACCCAATCATTGGCCCTTCGTAGAAGGGTCCAATACTATAGGCTGGAGTTTACTGAGATTGCTCGCCACAGTGCCCGAGAGCGAGCGAGACTTCCTCGCCAGGGTTCGTCGCGAGCCAACTATCAGCTGGTATCAGTTGACTTGAGACCAAAATGGCGGAAGACGAGAGCAAGCAATGTGATACTGCCTGTCTCGCAGGACACAATGTTATTATCCAGGGGCAGGCAGGTACTGGAAAAACGTTTTTAATAAGAAAAATGGCAAATCTGTTAAAACAACAGGGAAAGAATGTTGCTCTTACAGCCACCACGGGCATAGCGACTGACGGCTCGCGACGAACTCGGGCCTGGCGAGGAAGTCTCGCTCGTTCTCGGGCACTGTGGCGAGAGGAATTATCGAGATTTTAAGATGAGCGAAAGCGATTATATGTTTTCTCGGAGAGCAAACCTGTCATCACTAGTGCATTGAATGTTATATCTACAAGCGATGCTGAGTGCGGCCTTATTCATGATCTGAAACATATGGAAGTCGGATGCGGTCATCTCGTATATTCGCATTTTCGCATCCGTAATAGTAACGCGAAAACGCGAAAACCAAACGCGCAAACGCGAAAACACGAAAACGCATTTCGTTTTCTCATTTTCGCCTTTTCGTGTTTTCGCGTTTCCGCGTTGTCGGGTTTCGCGTTGTCGGGTTTTCGCGTTTTTGCGTTTGGGTCATAACACGTCAACGTGCAATGTACGGACCACAGAGTACGCATCTCGGCACGCTATAAAAGTGAGCACCACGAGTGCGCCGGTCATGCAAGATGCCTTGGCATAAATGTTGTAAAAGGACACTCGATATTGGAAGTTTATTTGCTGCAAGATACGGTATATTTAGATGCTCTGAACGTATACATTGAACAAAATTGAAGCATTAGTTGGGACCTTGGTAAAGTGAATAATAGGGAATATACACCAGAGGAAATACAGCAGAGGAAAAATCTAAGGAAGAATGAAAACATAAAAAATCTACAGGGTGGGTGAATGAATATGATTTAACGTCGCTTTCAGCACTATTTCATTCATATCACGGCGTTGGTTCCTATTCTTTTTCACACCCGGAAACCAAAGAAAGTTAGGGGAGTTAGGGACGGAAATAAGTGAGTGTTCAGGAGACAAATTTCCTCCATTTAGAAAAAAAGCGAGATCTTCAGTGAAATGTATATAACATCTGAAATCTGAGGATGGTAGTATAATTTGCAATAGAAGCGAGGTTATGGAGATGCAATGTCAGTATTACGAAAATTTATATAAAAATATGCCGATTTTTGTGAAAACAAACACGTGTTCGGGAAAATGCCGTTTTTGAAAATGACGTCACTGTGACGTCATCAGAGCGGCCATCTTGGATTTTTTTTACATTTTCTGGTAGAACTTGACCCAAGGGTATAGTGTGGTAAGTTTCAGCTCCCTAGCTCAAGGGATAAGAAAGAAAATGCCCCCCCCCCACCACACCCCCGCCAGGCCTGAACAGGTCCCAAAAGCCCAGGCCAGATAGGGTTAAGCATCATAGGTATTATATTTGATGATAGTTGCATTGCCATATAGAACGAATGCGAGAATATCTTGTCCGAGAAATTTGAAACTCTGCCCGCTTCGACGGGTTTTCTGTTTCGCCATTGGATATGTACTGTACGCGGAATGGAAAATAACGTCACTGCGTGACGTGTGAGTGACGTAGCGACGCTTATGAATCTGAATGCTGAACAGCTGCAGCCATGGGATAACGTAATGGCTCGTGCCTAAGGTTCGGTAGAGTGGCAGAGTATACGTAGGCAGAATGCACCACACGTGTAAACGCTTGTTGACACGACCTTCGAAAAATAAACGGCATGCCATGCCGTTTATTTCTAAAGACAAATTCCTTCTATTTTCTCGTGAATGGGGGAAATAATCTCAGTTGTTTTTGGTCAACTTTATATGTTGTATTTTGAATCTGTCGTAACATATGTCACTTTCGCGAAGTTTGGGAGAGATCGATTCCAGTCTAGATTTTGAGGCTGATTACATCTTTAATACTGATTGTTTGTTTTCTTTCCTCTGCCGAATCCTCTGAAATGCGCTGCAGTTGATTAATTCTGGTTACCGTAATCCAATTTGTTGTGATACAGAGCAGTTCGGATAATCCAGCACTTTTAATCTTAGTCAAAGGCTTCATGGCTTGGTGAAGACCCACTTTAGAATGCCAGGGCGTTTTTTCGCCCTTGGTAAGTGACAATATCCATGCAAAGCTATGGCACTACGATTATAGCTTTGCTTTACGTCAGCCATCTTTGGCACGAAAACGTTTTCTGGCACTCTCCACATAAGGCTATTCTGACAAATGACTGCGCGGGGAATGTCCTAATCTGACAAGATTTCCTGAACTGTTTTGCTCAAATTATTCCTGAATCAGGCAGCAATATTGGGCCTAATTCACCGCAGCCTAGCTAAGCATCATTTGTAAACTGCGCTTGTAAACCATCTTTTGGCACTCACCTAATCTAATTAGAATTAAATCCTATCTGTTCCCCCATTTGGATATGTCGCTTGCAACGACATATACGATTGGGGAGCATTGATAGGATATTAATTTATTAAGATTGGCACTCACCACATAGGGCTGTGCTGACAAATGACTGGGCGGGAAGCGGCCTAAACTGACGAGATTTCATGAAGTGTTTTGCTTAATTTATTCTTGAATCAGGCAGCACTATTGTTTCTAATTCACCGCAGCCTAGCTAAGCAGCATTTGTAAACTGCGCTACGGGATCATAGGCGTAAATGAACCCATAATTAGTTATCGAAAATAGTTCGCCTTGTTAAAGAGCTAACAGATTTTTTATTTATTTATTTATTTTTTTTCTTCTTTAACAAAATACTGAAAACCGTTTTTAATAGAAATCAAAACGTCATACACATCTATAGCAGGTTGGAATCAAATACCATTATATCGAGTACATCTGATAAAGTTGAATGACCTGGTAAATGTACGTTTGTGAAAAGATGTTCCGGTTCTAGGGCTAAGGCTATATAAATATTTGCCATCTACCAGTGATTACTAGAACAGACACATGGTGGAATTAATCCTTGAAGTTTGGGTAAGTGTCCGATATGGTAAAAGGGATGGATGTTGCCCAATGGACTCAAAAGAGCGGCGGCAATCAGGGACATTGGCCCTCTCGTTCAGTTTTGTACACGTTGCTTGGCACCAATCTTGTCGCAGGTTCAAACTCGGGACAAACTATAGAGCGTTCTCCCGATACTCTTCACTTGATCTCACAAACAGCGGTTTGATCGAGCGATAATCAGGACAGCATTTATGGAACAAGTACCGATACTGCGATTAAGTCAAATTCAACTTCATCTTTTCCGGAAAATCAACATCACAATATAGCATGGTTAAATGCCGTGTTGTCTATGATCGATATTATGAATAAATGATTCATTCTTGAGTTTCCCGTCGATCAATTTGAAAAGAAATGTGAACAATTATAGCCGACTGCATGGTTTGGAAATCTATATTATCCAAACAGAAGAGAACCATTGCGCCTTTCATTTTGACAACCTAATGAAATATTGCAACGATCGAAATCTGTGTGGAGTTCTATAAACCGTTCTCAACAATACCGACACCAGATCGACCATTCGACTAGGCGGTGTACAAGGATCAGCTGTCTCCCTGGAAAGTTTACGCTTCAATTCCTATACTCTACCATAAACTATACTATGCATAAACCTTTACCCTAACCCAAATCCTTTATGGTCCTGTGATTTATCCCATACCCATAATGTTGGTGAACTCAGGAGAAAATTATACACCAGGGCAGTAGTATATAATGCTGAAATCTGACATTCATGTGTGGTGGAGGGAATATGTGGGTGGGAGAGGGAAAAATATGAGTTTAATGTGGGTTGAATGAATTTTGCCCTTGGGTGGCCAACCTCCCAACAGCGCATGCTCCATTTCGCAGGCTCCATTACCATCCCTGCCATCAATAGCGGAAGTTGATCTAACAACGCACGGTTCAGTTTGAATCCTGCCGAACATCTCCTTTAGTGTTGCACATGAGCGAACTACTTTTCATATGCTCTGTCCAGATAAACAGGGAAAGTTATCTGCAGATAATTCTTTTTAACGCTAGGTCAACAGAGGTATTATGCAGACTTGAAAAGTAATCGAAATGTTCGGTAAATATCTATTTTACTATATATGATGTCACTTCTGGCTATGTGCGCGAAGGCCCCGAATCCGGTCCAAAAAATCTGACTGGTGGCTGGGGTGTTATTAGACCCCCGGCGAGGTGGTGGTTGGGTGGCTATGGCAACGTGAAAGAGCACTTCGGATCACGTGATAAGCCGGGTCGATGAAACAAATATAACATTCCCTGAAAACATAAAATGCGGAAATCTGGATGGAAAACCCCCAGTCAAATGTGTCCAGACGGGCCAATATTGGTCCTGAGGGCAGGGCAGGGTCTCAACTTAAAGCGCTCGTCGACGGCGGTCAGCTGATGGGTGAGTTGGATGCAAAACCAGGATTTTCCTGAAAAAATAAAATGCGGAAAACGGACTTTAGAAAATAGGATTCCGGGAACACCAAAAATGTGGAAAAAGGACTTTACACCTAAACATATGGAAAACCCCAGGCAAATAGGCGTGGGCCCTAAGGGGTTCCAAAGGGGCCGAAGACTTCCAAGAGATGCATTGTGGGATTGCGGGTCGAGATAAAACTAGGACTTTTCCGAACATAAAATCTCGAAAAACGGACTTCACATCCAAACATGCGGAAAACCCCGTCAAATGGGTCTAGATGGCCATACGGGGTCCCAAGGGGGACGTGAACTTACGAGAGGCGCGTTGTACGATTGCCGGTGGATCTAAAACTAGGACTTTTGGGGAAAAATCCGGAAAAACGGACTTTACACACCAAATGCGAAATAACGGACATTACATCCCGTCAAATGGATCTAGGTGAGCTATCCCTGGGCCGTTCAGGGTGGGGAGATATCGCGGAGTGAATATGAAAGGGGAATGATGTTGCGCTCTTGACGATTCATTATAGGCCTTACTCTGAGCCGTCTCCTAGGCTCAGCTGTCTCCAAATTCTAATATGGAATGGACATAGCTAGACACAATTAATTCCCATCGCACCCCGGCCCGTTGTTAAGAAAACATCCTATATGTTTGCGGAATTTCAAATTGAATTCCGATATAAAGGACCATGTACGTTTAGATAGGTAAATGGCCCCAGAACTGAACAGGTGCGATGGAAGTGCCAAAAATGAAATATTACATATACAAGAAATTGTTCAGTTGGCATGAAGTACAATATTATATTGTATACTCAGAAAAGTTTCAAGGCACTGAGTCTCATCACTCTCGAATAACGGGGCCGTTAAGTAGTGCATTCGTGCAAAAACGCCAAATTTCAGGCGAACACCTCATATTTCCTTCTATGAACATACGGATATAAACGATAACCAGAACCAGCTTGATATACAGCATGCTCGCTTTTCCAATACATAGTCGTAGACCAAATCTGGTTCTGGTTATCATTTATCTTCATTCGTTTACAGAGAACAATAACAATTGTTTTCGCCTCAGAATCAACTATTTTGCACGAATGCACTACTTCACGGCCCTGTTACTCGAGAATCATGAGACTCGCTGCCTTGAAATATTTCTAAGTATACAATATAAAATTGTACTTCATGCCAATTAAACAATTTCTTGTAGTGGAAGTATTTTATTTTGGTACTTCTGTATTGCACCTGACCATTTACCCATCTAAAGATACAATGTCCTTCACACAATAAAAACTTTGGAACAGACACACCCACGTCATTGGCGTTACTCATTTGGTAATGACCAACCTTAAATCGGTTCATCTTCTGTGGATGCATAGTAATCCTCTGCACGATTGAACTTTCTTGGCCAACGAAGTGGAGCTTGTATGAATTCAGGCGAATGTTAAAAAAATGATCAGAAATTGAATTTAGAGCTAGGCCCTAACTAAACTGATGATTTATTAGTTATTTGTAGAAAATGAGTGAAATATAACACTTTTTATGGTTTACACCCTGTATATGCACTATTATAGACATCTGCGCTAACCCAGTCAAATCAATTCTCGACATACATTTGCCTGGGCATTTGCACAGGTACGAATACAGTGGGCGTAATCATCTGTTCCTTACAGAGTTGTCTTACATCTGGATGTTTGGAGCTGATCCACATGCTGATATCTATGAAGCTTGAACTTTGTTAGGACAGTTGTCATCACCAACGTGGAGCTCAGACTTCGAAGTCTTGCCTTGGAAGTCACGTGACCGGAAACATCGTACCCGAGTGTTCATTTAGAGACCGGAAGTGCGTGCGAACCTGAAGTCTCTACTCCGCATGCGTGCAGGTCCCTAGATCCACTAACCACTCGCGTACTCGTAGGCATAATAATGGCTTGGTATGAAAAGAGTTTCGCCTTCTTGCTCTAAAAAATGTGAAAAACGACACCCAACCTCGGAGTTTGGTATCATAGTCTCTTTCTATCTTTACTCGCCATACAGCGAAGGTTTTCTGAAATTCCATCGTTTTTTCCTGCAGAACGAATTTGCAGAAGACGCCTTGGTTTCGTATCAGATCCACCCGTCCATTCATCCATCCATCCATCACAAGAAGATGTATTCAAAAGCACCATCAAACAGTTGAATACACTGCTATTTATTGATTAATTAGGCTGATAAGGAAGGGGAGGGAACCTTTTCCTTCCTCAACACCCTCGCCACCTCCCCCTTATCGACCTAAGTAACCAATTAGAAAGGTTAACGTGCCTCTGTGGTTGAACATCTATACATCATACTAATATCGGCAATTAGACTAGAAGTCAACAGAAGTCTCCATCGATTAGCGCATGCCTGCAATCTCTATTTCTAATTTCATGACTTGTTCGAGCAATTCTTTCAATCTTTCATCAAGAGTCAACTGAGAGTAACACTGCAATGCTATACTATATGTCTAGCCAGTGCTCGTACAACATTGCATTGATTGTCGTTGTGGGCAGTTGATCTTACTCAAACAGAAAACAATTTAATCATAAGTCATCACTTTCATCTGATGCGACCATTTAAGACGAGAATTTGCATCGAGAGTTCGAATTGACACCTCTGGACAACGTTTTTCTTGAAAGTGAATAGGTGCGGAATGTATTATTTCTGGAATCTGTCAGTAATAATTGTGTTACCATGGATACTCTTGATGTCTAAAGTCACAGGTAAGTCATTGACATAGTAATCAATCGCTGTTTTTTGTATACACAGCCAGCTGGATATTGTAGGGATTTTCAATGGTCAAATACACCGATTAACCATCTCTTTCTTGGGCGATTCAGCACCTTTTTCTTGTTCCGTGCACGTCTGTGTCAAAAGTGCTAACCTATCGACAGATGTACAGTTGGGCCTAAGTGAAATATCATATACGTCGCCTTTATACAAGAACTGTTCGATATCCACGCACGCTTTATGCAATATATAAACCAGAACGTGAGTTTGAAGGACAACTTGACAATCAAAACATTTGGTATTTACAATTTACCTAAATATGGATAACGTTTAAATTGGTTCCCGGTACTCAGTAATCACAAACAGATGAAGTTCGACAGTTACCAGATATCCTATCACTGATTTCAGGTTCTTGTCCAGAAGGTTTTACGTTCCTGCGAGAGACGGGGAGCTGTTTTCGGTACTTTGATCGACCATTGACGTGGCTGGCGGCCAGACAGGCATGTCAAGTGTTCAAGAGTGACTTAGCCAAAATTCCGTCACAGAAAGTTTCTGACATTGTTAAAGAGCTCAGGTACGTTGGCAATCACCACTGAGACAAGTAATCCGAAATTACGAGACGTTTCTATAGTTTATTTTGTCTAAGTTCATTCCTCAAATTCTCAGATCTCGTATAGGGCCAATGATTCACATCCAGAAAAATGGTGCCACCATGAAAGATGAGTCATGTGCCAGTATAGCTCCGGTGGGCCCTTCTTTATACTACGTGAGAAAAAGGACCCGGAGTCAAACCACTCACCAGATGTAGTTGTTAAGTGCCGGACGGGTAATATTTGCCGAGCGCGTTGACCATAACCAAAAAACAGAATTCAATTCCATGTCCACTTACCTTTCATAAGACCCCTTGCTTATGAGCGATTGTCCATTTTTAGCTTTGCAAGACCTCTACAGATAACCCTACAGGAAACTACAGATAACCCTACAGGCACATCATATTTAGACCTATATCTCTATGAAGAAGAATATAAAAACATTGTTGCAGAAACTTATAAAACAAGGCTACACCACCAAGCGCCTCCACTCAAAGTTTCTCAAATTTAGCGATACATATCGCATGCTGATAGCAAAATACGAGCGTAGCGTGCAAGATCTATGGCGTTACGTTTCGTGTCTAATTCCGCTTAACCCGGAGCTAGGGGCCGTATGAACCCATGTACTTCAAGATCCTCATGGTACTCATATGAACAGTCACAATCAAAGCGTGACTGTGATACATCATTCTTTAGATGACGACTTTACAACGAATATTATGGATTAAGAATACTGATCAGCGATACGGATTTGATATTTTTGGAACATCATGATGTCTTGTCGGCATCATAGAACTGTTGACCGATTCTCTTTTGCAGGAAACAAGCCTATGTTTATGTATACTATGATTGTCTTTTTGAATTTGGTGTTAATACTGTTATATGGAATATGGAATAGGTCTTTGGATTATGGACGCGAATATTCTCTAATGGACGACGGCTGAATTATGAATGACGGACCAGACGCTTGTAATCTAAACTCTGACAATGGGGGTAAAACTCTCCACATCGCCGCTGTGCGTGTAGTGTTTGTCGCGCGGTGATGTGGCGAGTAATCGACGTTCTGATCGATGCAAGTTTTACCCCCTCGTTCGAGTTTTGATGTCTTGCAATGTCAAACATCGACAGTCACTCAAAACAAGGTGTCTTATGAATGGTAAGTGAACATAGAATGAAATCATTTTATTGGTTATGGTCAACGGGTTCGACAAATATTGCCTGTCCGGCAATTTCTCCAACAACTATATCTGGTGAGTGGTTTGGCTTCGGGGTCTTGTTCTCGCGTAGTATAGAAGAAGGCCCCACCGGAGCTAGTGCCAGTATGGACAATAAGCCATGTGCCACCAGTTAAGCAATGAGCCACGGCCACATCATAAATCCTTAACATTTCAAGTTATTTCTTTGATACGTCTATTTGGGTGGGTATTGCATGTAAGAAATCACGAAACGCGGAATGTAGTAGCACAGGCACTGTGAGATTATTTTCAGGGACGACAGTTGACAGCGACAATTTGAACTTTTGTTTTTTGCCACGGACAGCGAGACTTTGAGCAAGCCTTCAAAGTTCAAGAAAGTCAGAAAACAGAAGTACATTTAGTTTGAGGCTATGATCTTAGACGACAGTTTACAGTGAGTCTGAAGTGGTGTATTCTCATCTTCGTTCACCAAACGAATTTCTACGCTCACGCTCTGAACTTGCCTTGATCGGATGGGCTGCCAACGTTGTTCAAACACAGCCTGTAGCCCCATGAATATGCATGACGTATTATCGATTATCTTTCCGAAACGTGCTCTGAGACGGCATCCGCGATTGGCTGACACTGTCATTGCTGTGTTTGATTGGTTTGTAAGATGAAACTGACATTTCTGATTTTGAACAATAATGGCAGCCCGTCCGACCAAGGCAATTTCGAAGTGGGAACGTAGAAATTTGTTTGGTGTAACGAAGATGTGTATTCTGTGAGCCGACAGATTGCTGTGACAGTTTCAATTGATGTTTTACCTGAGTAACAGTTTGCAGCGCCACTTTGACAAAGTACATTCTGTCAGACGACAGATTTCTGCGTTTTGGGGCCGAGAGAGGCCCCTAGTGGTCCGATTGGGCCGAGGGAGGTATCAATGCGTAGCATACATAACGGTGCATCCGACGGGATGGGCATGACGTGGAAATGACGTCATTCTGCGCATGCGCAGTAGACAAAGCGTATGGGCACCGAGGTGGGCGCCTAGTGACCCGATTAGGTCGAGTGAGATGTCAAAGTGAAGCACCGCACCCGCACCCTGGTGTACCCTATGCCATACGAGCTATAGGGTACAGGGTGCACCACAGATTTGTGCGCATGCGAACGATGACGTCGCTTCCGAGCTCTGAGCTCCCACTCACTCACTCGTTCATTCTCTCACACACACACTCACTCACACTCACTCACTCACCATCTTTAGTGCGTCCATGCGTTAAGACGGGCGTTGGGCACGCCTCCCTCACTCACTCCATTCACTCACTCACTCACTCACTCACTCCCCCTCCTCCCCCCCACGAGCGCTCCCCACCTTACACGGCCCATTCGGACCAGCACACCTCCGAAACTGTCCTTTTTCTACTACGACCAGACTGCGCATGCGTATAATGTTGGAACCAGATGTCGGACCACGGATGGTCCATTTATACCCCAAACACCTTCCTATACACCCCAAAATGCCCGATTTCGCTACTACTCCTACTGATGACGTCACTAATAACGTCACAGATGACGTGGACATCACTCAAGTCGTGGTCTACACCCCGAGGGCTACAAGATGACACCCCACACGACGCATTCGGACCAAGGATGGCCCATCTCTACCCCAAACACCTCCCTTCACACCCCCAAATACCCACTTTGGCTACTACTCCTACTGATGACGTCACAGATGACGTGGACTTCCCTCAAGTCGTGGTCTACATTCCAAGGGCTACAAGATGACACCTCATTTTAACGCATTCGGACCAAGGATGGTCCATCTCTACACCAAATACAATCTCATCACAATTTATCACGGGTTTAGTCTCTTTTCCATTGTTAGGATATAGTCATTCTTTGTCATATCATCCGATTCATCTTCATCATATCTTTGGCTTGAATAATACCGCCTTCTCGTATCAATATCAACGACATATTCTTCCCTTATAGAATCAGACAGACAGATTAGACATGACTTTGAACACATGTTATATACTCAAACCACGGCTAGCGGGTCTTTCCTCTTATTCTTCTTCTGAGTATTGCAAGAATGAAGACAACTATTCATCCCCTTTCATTTTGAAGTCTATACACTCCGGAGCATTCCCGATCATTTCAGATCTCTCCAGATTATTCCAAATCGCGTAGGATCATTCCCGATAACTCCAGAATATTCTGGAGCACTCCTGATCATTACGGATTATTTGTGGCAGGCTTTGATCCATTCCGGAACACTCCAAAAATAAATAAATACACATGTTTGTATTTGTTTATTTCAAATATGCTTACATGTATATGTTATGTATGAAAGATTATGCAATGACACTTATCTGCTGAAGTGTTATTGTGTATGTATCTGGTTGCCCTTACCAATAAATCCTATGGAAATCCTATAGAAAAATGTCCTATCGGATGCTATAGGAGGTTGGCACTTTTCCTATTGGACAGTTCTATAGGATAGATCCTATATAGGACAGAATACAATTTCCTATATGATCTTACAGGGCAGATAATTTGTCCACAGGATCCTATATGATATTTTAATATCCTACCGGAATTTTTGGTAAGGGTGATTAGGAAAACATGCATTTTACTATATAGTTAGCATTCTTTTCTCGGAGTTCATTAGTATACCCATATATTATGCTATCATTATAGTTGCTTCCATTTTTCCTTAGTTCAAAGAGTTTGACTATTACACATCTTTCGATGCTGAATATATAACCTTGCATCCGGTTTGACGTCGTCATTATTACGTCACTTTAATTAAGATATCTCAAGATACTCGAATAAGATAGCCTGCATATGATGTAGCTAAATCGTCGATTCGCACTGTGGTTCACAGCATCAAAATCGAGTTACCTCCTCCTTCCAGTAGCATCCATGTAAATACATGGTTGGATAGTATATGTTCGCACTGACGATGGGGTTGAAATGATGATACCGAATCCTTCTCTCTATAGCTCGAGGTGACGTAATAATGATGTCACAGATGGCAATAATCTCCAGATGTCGTGTGTTAGCAGGTGTCATGTGTTATTAGCTACACACTTCTCATTTCATATTGCTCTATACACCCACAGCCTTGATCTTAATCGGTTAGCTTGGTCGTTGACGTTGATCTTTGACTTTGTGACCTCATATCCAGCGATTACGTCATTTCCGGTGAATACGTCACTTCCGATGATAACGTCACCTATACCCTTTATCTTGCTACTTGCTCGTGTGGCATGGAAGAAGTAATTTTATACTACTGTCAATGACCTAGTTCCGAACCAAAACGACAGCAAAACTTTGTAGGGATCGCTGATGACAAGATGAGAAGAAGAGTTTGGGACCTTTGTGAAGTGTATGCTGGGTACTTGACGTGTAAGACACGAGACTAAATATTGGACTTGGCTACTGTACCTTCACAGTTTCACCGGGTTTCAGGTCCTCTCCTCTCCACATCGGATCAACGTATCGATCACTCAAACATCGTAGACTGATTTGTCATTGACCAATCATTCCTGTTGTTATTTCACAGACCCAACACGGCCCCTGTTGAATATTGGATCGGGGCGAACGATTTTCTCGTGGAGAACGAATGGAGATGGTTGACGGGAGAATCCCTGAGCTGGTCCGATTTTGCCGATTATTTCTCCGGGCAACCGAACGGAAACAGGGCGCAACAATGTGTAATTGTCGACACCCATATTTCCGGTGATTGGCAGGATAGAGCATGTGACGATCCATATCCGTACATGTGTGAATACATGGACAAAGAAGCAGGTAAAGTCAAATAATGTGACGGGTTCCTCATTCTAGATTATGATTCTATGATTCATTGGCGGATATGGCCAAACGTTTCAATCCACCTTCTGAGCAAGGCTGTCAAGCAATTGACGCTCATCATTGGTTTACTTCCTCATTTTATAGGTATTACATAACAGATTTCGATGTCAGCAGCAAATGTTTAGGTAATACCCATGCCATCTTTCAGCTAATACCTCCATTTTTTCTGGAAAAATCAATCTATAAAAATGTGTGAAATTCGGCCCACCAAACGTATAAAATTACTTATAGAACACGTGCCAATGTTTCTCGTCCAACGGCCTATTCAAAAGGGCGAAACTAAAAGGATGATTGACCGACTCATTTTTTGTCAAATCGAGGCTGCTGAAAAGTTATTTTCATCAGTTCGCATATGCCTATAAGTGGGGGGTTCGATTACAATGGGGGACTTGCACAATCCAAACTATACAATCAGATTCTGTAACTGTCACTTCCTGTTTGTCAATTTTGACCCAGTTGACCAATCATCTGAGAGAACTAGCACTTCCGGTTTATCTTTTGGTCCTATAGTGCAAGTCCCCGATTAGCATCCGCCTTTAGCGCGCCAGACAATGCTTTATTACGGTTGAATGATTCGGGACAGGTTATTTCTTACTCCTAAAGCATTGTCTTTCGCGCTAACGGCGGCAGCTGATTCTAACCGGCGTAATTGAAGGACTGGTAATGTCCAACAAGATTCCACGTTCCACGCTCCAAGTGAAACAAAGAAGAATTTTCATGCGGTCAAATAGAAGCCATTCGCGATGAAGTAGCCAGCGTCTTAAATTTTGCTACTTGAGAATCAGACGGTTTCGATTGGTTGATGGTGGCCATATTGTTCAGGAAGCATTTTTTATCTGGGACGAACATACCTAATCGATCATGCATGCCAGATAGCGATGCGTTCGGTTCAGCAGTTCCGGAAAAGTAGATCTTCGAGAAGATTTTTGCGTATCGATTCAGTGATGGCGGTCAGGGTTGTTGACCAATCGCAACTTCTCAAGAATCTCCGATGGCAGAGAGTCCATCGAATGCCATGAACACCATATTGAAATATCAAGAAGGTCATGTGATTCATGTTGTTTGGAGTGACGATGGACAAGTCCAAACCCAAGATGGGGCGTTAGATAAAGTTCTGAGATAATCCGAGATAATTTGAACTTTCCAATCGGATTACCCCAACTGACTGCATTCAAATGTATGGGTTGTTTCCAATGACTCCAGAGAGCGCAAGAGTACTTCCACCCCTGTCGACAGTTCTGTCTGCCGTGGACCGACCCACAACAGCGTTGATTTCAAACTGGCGTATTCGAAAACAAGTATGACGCTACTGGGAATATACAAATTGCAACAAGATTAATGTTAAAGCTACTACTTTGTGATATCATATTTTCATTTTCAAATATGATTACCAGTAGCGAGTACATTCGAAATTAATTTGGAATCCATGCCGATCGACAGTTCATGCATCCACGTTAGTGGTTTGGTTTTGAGTCATGCGTGCTAGGCGATTCTGGCAGGTCACATCTGAAGATTCATAGGAAATTCATGTTGATGACTCCCGAGCATTCGCGGCTGCTCGGCCTATTCCGTCGAAGTCACAGTACCTCGCGCATTAATGGTGTAAGGATTTTACAGCTCTCCGCTGTAAACCGTGATCCGCCGCACGTAAGGCACACCACATGCTAATAGTATGTACGTTTCGCTCACATAGTCCTCGTTGTATTTCTCAATTATCGGGAGATAAATATATATCCAAATGATAATGGATATTCCCTTGATTCTATCCGCGGAGGATCTCTTCTAATTTGAGGTGGTTCTCCTGGTTTTTCTTCTCGAGCTGATCTCCATGGTAACGGAAGTCATACAGCTGACATGCGCTGTTCGGAGTTTCGTCGTGATATTGTCTATGTGCTTTCAACATGGATGCCAATATGGATTCTTACATTATCCGAGACCGTGTCGAGTCGGCTCCCCAGCGTACAATCGGTGCCCTTCGTAGATTTCCGCTCGGCGGTGCCGAATGGGTTGTTGACCAATCAGCGTCGTTTGGTATTAAGAGGATCCCATATAACTTGATCATGGGATGAAAATTCCCACTCGAGAGAAGGAAAATCCAAGGTTGGGATGTATTTTCCTTCTCGAGAGTGGGAATTTTCATCCCATGATCAAGTAAATATGGAATTTTTTTCTCATATAATTTGAATCATTACTTTAATCAGTATTTTATTCAAAATATCAACTACATTGCACATTGGTGAAGCGCATCATGCCTGGAGCACTTGTCAAGCGAAGTGATTGGCCACCTGCGTCGCACGCGCTCATACCACATACATGTACATGTGTGCGATGACATATCCCAGGTGCTGTTACCATACGAGTGTTACGCAGCATTATATGGGAATATGCCCTAGCTAACGGTATTTCTCATCATTTACGCCCGTAAGTCAGCAAGTCCGGTTACTGGACTTTACACGTAACTCACAAACTGATTTTTGGGATTCCTTTGTACTATTCAATCGCACAATCGGTGTTGAAAGTAGATCGATCTTCATGAATATAGATTAGCATTTTCCATTACAACGCAAGCTACATTTAGATTTCCGTCTTGATTGTAACAGTCTAACGAAGGATGTCGTATGCCATAGTTAATGTGTGTGGGGTGAAATTATATAAGACCACCGTATTAGGAGAACAATGTGATTTCACTATGAAAGGAATGCAGTGTGAAAAGGAACTGACAATATTCCAGGATCTGCTGCTAGACAATAAATCAGGTTAAATAAATCCTTATAGCCTGTTGGCATTAACTCCAGACTGATTTGAGAAGAATCATTTTAGTTTCGGGATATCATCCAATATAAACTCTTCATATCAACTTGAACGTTAAATTTTCATTGAAATATTGTAATCTTATATGAAATTTGATTTTAAATTTCGAATGTGACATTTTAAATTCGATTTCTTATTGGAATTTGAAATTTGATTTTAAAGTTGAAATTTGAATTTAAACTTGAACTTTGAGTTTGAAATTGAAAGTTAAGTTCAAAAGTAGATATATGTGTAGAATTTAAATTTAAAATTTGGAATTCAATATGAAATTTCTAGGTCCATGCATAATGATACTGCTCAACCATGCACCATGTCAACTGTCGACTTCATCGGTACAGCTTTGTCGAAATAGCTGAGGAAGATATTAAAATAATGTACTGTTCCTGCAATGCATGTAAGTTGGTAATTCTACCTGTGTAATGCTCCTTTTTCTGTTTAAGGCAAACGACGGAGTTATACGAGTAGAAGAGTTCGCTCTGAGATTTCAAATGTCCAGTCCCTAGGAGAATACAGTGCCCTATCCAAGATGGAGTGTGGTGTCCTCTGTCTGGCCGAACAAAAGTGTGACATGTTTGTGTTTTCTGAAAATCAGCTGAAGTGGAATAACTGTAAACTGCTGACATTTTCCCCAGGTGACGGGATTGTGCAATTCTCGGACGGAGAGGTGTTCGAGAGAATCACTAGTGCTTAAAACTTATTATGAGCAAACAAAATGACCAATTATTCATGTACGGTACGTTTAACAGCCTATATTTAAAAACATATTGTCAAAAATTCATACAAACGTTTGCAAATCTTCTCTATAATTTATACCATATATTTCCCATAACCTTTCAGAGCGATGTTGTAAATAATGCCGCAAGTGACAATATCGAGTTCCGGGCAATTGGTATACGGGATACCATCTCTTTGAGATTCGGACTCGCCATACCAAATAACTGATAAAAGTCGAAATTATTATAGTATGATAGATGCTATGCGCTTGATTGCTAGGGTAGCACTAATGAGAGAAAAATCGAAAAGGTCATACCAGCTTTCGCTGCATCAATCATCATGCTTGTACATATTATTACCAAAAGGATCGATCTCCGAGGGCTGTCACGGATGATACGGTGCTACATCAATTGACGGGTGGATAAAGCAACTAGGATTTTCAGGCTAAGGTTGATGAAGTCAGGTGGAGCTGACGTCATTTCCGGGTCAAAGGTCACTTCCGGTTCAAAGGTCACTTCCGTTGCGAGGTCACGTCCGGATCAAAAGTCAGTTGCGGCGGCGATGCGGTCAATTCCGGTATCGGTTGGTCAGGAAAGGTTGAAAATACGCTGATATACCTCAAATACTAGAGAGCGGGTGCCCGACATACACTTCTATGTTCAGGCTAATGGGCCCATTGGAAACCCACTCACGGACAGTTTTCTTTACGGTATGGTGTGGCATCATATTGTTTGCTTTCTCACGCTGTAGAGTACGATGGGTCTCGAGATCATGGGTTGACTTTCGCTGAAAAGTTCTGACTGTGCAAGCGTGGTGCATAGGCAGATTTGGGGTGGAGATGGATCATCCGTGGTCTGTGTGAGGTGACATATTGAAGCACTAGTGAGGGACAGTCCGACTGGACTGGTGTGCAGTGGAAATGCCATCCATCTGCGCATGAGCAGACAAAGAATAGTAGAAAAAGTGCATTTGAATGAACGTTTTAACCGTCAACTGACCTATAATGACCAGCTATAGTGCGAAACATCTCAGTTGTATAGCAAATGTCTGTTTCGAGCTAAAAAGAATCACTTTTGAATTTGACGAATAACATTTACCAAATTGAGCAAGTTTCGGATGACCCCATATGTCTGTCATCTTGAATTCCTGAATTATTTTTCTAGCTGACTATAATAGGAATAGAGCCAAACTAAGCTCATAAATAGACAGATCGATCTGTATTTTGAATGGGCTTAGCTTTGAGAAATTGTTACTTTCAGCTCTATGTAAACACAATACCTTGAATTATACAAACAAAATGGAAATATGAGTCCCAGATGAACCCACATGATCACCAGTTTGAAGTTAGCAATTGTATTCTCAGCTGAAGATTATGCCAACAGAATAAAATGTGCAAAATGTCATAAGCTATGGTGTTATTCTGCTCAATTTAAACAAGTTTGTATCTTGTTTAAAAATAATGCCATGCATTATACGAGTAACATGAAAACAAAATCACGAATTTTCGGATGACTCCTTGTGATCGCCATTTTGGATTTAACCATCGTTTTTAATCTGAAGACAAGCATTTAGATTCAAGACACAAGGTATTTAGCTATGATTTGAGATCCTTCGTTTTTGATAAATTTGCTCAATCAATCAAAAATAATGCCTTGATCTATTCGAGCAACATGAAAAAGCAGGATGACCTCACGCGCCTCCCATTTTGAATTTGACCATCATAATTTGATCTTCGGGATATATAAATAGATTAAAACTTGGCGTAAGATGTTAGGCTATGCTTAGAGATCCCTCGGTTTTGATAAATTAGCAGAATGAGGTAAGAATAATGCCTTGAACTATAAGAGCATCATGAAAAATTATGATTTTCAGATGGCCGCCAGTTTTAATTCCATCATCAAATCTGAATCTTAGGAATATGTAAATATATTCAAAAAGGGCATAAGATGTCAGGCTATGTTCAGAGATCTCTCGGTTTTGATACATTTGAACAAGCTGAGAATACTGCATTCAACTAAACGCGCAACATGAAAATGTGTGATTTTCAGAATACTCCATGTTCGCTATTCTGAATTAAACCATCATATCTTTAACTGAAAATTATGCAAACAGATTCAAAATAGGCGTATGTGTTAGACTTTGATGTGAGATCCACTGATGTTATCATCATTTGCACAATGATCTGAGAATAATGCATATCATATGAACAACCTGAAAAAGCGTGATTTACGGGTAACCCCACATGATCGCCATTTTGAATTAACGCCTGATGGTTAATCACTAGTATTATGGAAATAGGCTAAAAATTATCCAAATATAATATTCCATAGTATATTATCTCCTCCCACCTTGAACCCTACCGCACAAAGAACTAATTTAGCATGAGTGCCCATTTAACAAACAATGCCATCAAAAGTCAAATTTGGCGTCCTTGGTCGGTCGTCTACATCCAAGTGTAAAGATCATGGCTAAATTCAAAATGATTGCAATGAGGTGCCCTCAGAAATTAGCGTTTGTCGTTGTTTTCCGTCCATTTTTCGTTATATTTCTTGCCTACAAGTGCATAAAACTAATTTATTTAGCCTAAATAAGGATCATCGCACTGGTATTTTAACTTGAGCAAAAAATCGGCCGAAAAATGTTTTCCCAACCGATGACGTCACTGTAACGTCATAATGATGACCATCTTGATTTGGTTTGAGTGGGGTTCAGTTGCAGGTAATATTAGCTATAGGTAATGTGTATATTTGTAACAAATCGGATTCAATGACCTCAATAAGCTATAATTTGATAGCAATTTGATCTTCCTAAGACACACAGAACCCGCGAAAATCGATATTTTATAATTTGTGGCGACCATCTTGGATTTTTGTGTTTCACATGAATTCTAAAGGAAAGTCAAGAGGGCGCCTACACTGAAACTTATCAGTAACCATTAAGGAAGCATCATGCAAAATATGGCACTTTTATCCGGCCTGTAACGGTAATGTTAAAAGCCTCGGTCATCCACAGCGAGCAAGTCACCCGAACCTGTCCGGACGAAAGGTCACAGACAATGCACAGTCGGGAAACGTAGAAGAACCGACCACAAGGGCAAGGGCAGGTTGTAAGAGCCAGAGAGCCCCAAATAGACAAAGCAACCGCTTGAGGATAACAGAAGAACCACACATAAGATGACTGTTCTTCAGCCCACCTGATAGAAACAACAAATATTGGATATAATGTTCCGGTACTAGAAGTGGGAGAGAGAAGAACTGAGAGTGGACGTTATATTCCAGTTCAAATAGGGGACATTCAATTTTCATTTCTAATCGATACTGGGGCTTGTTTTTCAATTCTATCAAAGAGTGTGCTATTCCGTTTACCCCTGAAAGATCAACCAGAAATAAAGACCACCCATTGCTTACTGCAGACCATACGCAGTTGAGTATCATGGGGATGCGCGAATTGGATCCAGGAATATTACCTGAACCAGCTAAACTAAAGACGTTTGTGACAGACACCAAGATTCTCGGAATGGACTTCTTAATGTTATTCAATGGTGAAATTCACCTTTAGAGGAGAAGTATATCCTGTGAAGGGTTGCATATTTTGTGTTCAAGAAAACTAGATTAAACAGAGTATTGTCGTCTAAGAGTTCACCAGACTAACAATTTCTCCTGGTGAACAAATGATTATCCCAAGTAAGTCCACGGGATGTGACCAGAAAATCTTGGGAAATTGGATCATATCTGAAAATGATCAGAGGTGGGACTCTTGTGGACACAGAAAGGGAATTTTCTCATTGAGGATCATTAATACAAGAACTAACATAAGGATACGACCATAGCAGAAATGGTCCCGACCATATCTACTTTTAAAATAGTGAAGCATGAGATGAAATCATCACGGAAGCGGCGGAAGACACATCCTCCAAGTATGTCTGCAATCTTAGTCAACTGCAGCCAGAACTACCTGAACATTTAAAATCTGTGTACGAAGGAAGTACAGAGAAGATGGAGCCTCAGGATAAATGCAAGATAAAGGTACTGCTTTTAGGCTTTCCTGACGTCTTTGCAAAGGAGGATGCTGAATTAGACAGAGCAGAGGGTGTGAAACTTTCTATTAACACAGGAAATGTCCCTCCATTGCAGCAAACTCCAAGACGTCTACTGATACAGAAACAAAAGGAGGCCGACAAACAGATTAAAGACATGTATGACAGAGGTATTACTGAAAGATCAGCCAGTCCTTAGGCATCTTCAGTCGTACTTGTTACCAAGAAATATGGCAGTAGCCGTCGTTTCTGCGTCTATTATAGTTGTTTAAACAACGTAACTGATGCTTACCCCCTGCTCAGAATAGATGGTTCCCTTGACTCACTTTATGGGGCCAGGTGGTTTTCTGCCCTTGGTTAGGCTGGCGGATACTGGCAAATAGATTTGGATGAGGATGCAGAGGAAATCAGCATTTACCTCCAGGAGTAGAATGTTGCCATTTAAGGTAATGTCATTTGGCCCCTGTAATGCTCGCTCAAACTTCGAAAGACTTATGAAAATGGCGCTAGCTGGATATCAGTGGAGCATGTGCCTGGTATACTCTAGACGATGTCATCATTTTGGGGAAACGTTAGATGAAGCCATAGACTACCCTGGAAAAGTATATCAGCGGTTACGACAAGCTCATCTTAAGATGACGTCAAAGAAGTGTCATTTATTCCAGCAAATTCCTTCCGAAAGTTAAAACATCTGTTAATGAACAATCTTATATTAGGTTATTCCAGTTCTCATGGAGATTTCAATCTTCATACGGACTCCAGTCAGTAGCTGTTCTGTCAAAAAAACAAAGTGGTCCAAAGAAGGTTATCGCATACGCAAACAGCAAAATCGAAAGAAAACCAGGAGGGAACTTCTTGCATTTCTAACCTTTGCCAAACACTTCAGCCAGTATCCTATGGTTCGCCACTTCACTATAAGGACGGACCGCAGCGCACTCAGATGGTTCCTGAATTTCAAAGAACACGAAGGACAGATCGCAAGATGATTGAGCCTCTTGAGTGCATCAATGTGTCCACATGAACAGCCACAGTGAAAGCGTGACTGGAAACAAACTATCACAGGGATCACTTTTGGTCCTTGTGATGTTTAAGAAATATACAGTCCGTATATTTGTCTGTGGGGTCATATGACTTCTTATCAGTACGCCGGCATCGCCTTCCACCACGCTTTTAATGTTGCGTTTAATTGCTGCCTGTATACGATGAGATTCAATAAATACCGTTTTTGGGCCGTTTTTTTTTACAATCTTGTGGTCACATAGTTTTCATTTTTCAACAGATGAGTTGATAGGGTTATTAAACCATAGCTCTGAAATATTTGTATCTAATACCGCTCAAGCCGGTGCTGGAGGCCGTATGGTGCTGTCAATTCAATATCTTCACATGAACATGCACAATAAAAGCGTGACTGGGGTACAAATCATCACAGGGAACACTTTTGGTTCTTGTGACGTTTTAGAAATATGCAGTCAACATATTTGTGTGTGGGGCCATATGAATTCTTGTCAGTACGCCGTTTTCCACCACACTTTTAACCCTATCTGGGCTGAGCTTTTTGGGGATTGTCTAGACAGGGAGTGGAGGGTGGAGGGCGATATAGCCCCCCCTATATTTTTCTTGTCACTTGAGCTAGGGGCTGAGACTCCCCACACTCTGCCAGAAAAAAAAATGAAAATACAAGATGGCCGCTTTGATGACGTCACAGTAACGTTATTTTCAAGATAGGCATTTTTTGGTCGATTTTCGAATTTTTTATTTATGTGTTTTCTTTGCAAAAGCTGCATGATAAAGTAGTAAATAATAGTCTGATGTGAAATAAAATAGATTTTGCCCAATTCTTCTCGAACAAAAGCAGTAATATTGAAGAAACATGACGAAAACATCACTTTCTGATACCCCACATTATCACCATCATGAATTTACCCATGATCCTCTAGTCGGGGGTTATGCAAACAGGCCCAAAATGATAAACTAAAAGGTCACGAAGAGTCAGCTCTTATTTTTTGTCGTTCCGGAGATAGGGTGAAATTTTGGTAGGGGGGCTATAACAGGCTAGTAGGTAGGGTTAATGTTGTGTTTAATTTGACATTATACACCGAACCGAAAGCACCATGAAAATGGTGATGCAAGGTTAATATTGCCGAATTGTGTTATGAAGAACTTGAACTGGCCTTATTCTTTCTATCCTGGTCGCTGAGGAAACACGAAGTGTCACAGTCCAAACTAACCACACTGGGAATATTGAAACGACTATAACTCGGGTTATGCTGGTACCAAAGTGTTGGAGCTACAAGAAGCGAGGAATTTGAAAACGTAGGAACTCTAAGCCACTTGGCAGCAATGGTCCACAAACACGTGTCAGCGTTGTAACAAAACAAGACAACGCAAGCATAGATAACATATTAAGCCTCGAGCAACCTCGAATGATGGTTTATGGTCAAATGAATGGTAAGGGAGGCACAAGGAGATGCAGAGTTAGACGGGATAATTACCGACTGCTGGAGTTAGGTCATACCCGTACAATACCTTACAATCCACCGTTAAATGGGATGTTGGAACGGTTTAACCAAACATTAGCGGATTACCTCACAATGGTAATCCGCTAATGGTGAAGCAAATCAGAGGGACGTGAAGGAACAGTTACCTTTTGCCCTGATGGCATATCGATCTTCAGTTCCCACTGAAACTCCCTAATCTGATAACATATAGTTTTATCGAACTCCCAAGTCTGATAACATACAGTTTTAAGGATAAGATATCGTAAAAAAAACGTGGCAGACCTGCTGACGTGACGAGTTACTTCTACAGCACTTACGGGAGATTTACTCATACAAAACTACCTGGTAGCGTCTTAGAGTAATGGCCAGATGGCAGATGAAATTAACATGAGAAGTTAACAGGTGAAGTTAACAGAAGAAAGTGAAGTTAACAGAAAAAGGTATAAGTTAACATAAGATGAAGCTAACAGAAGAAGGTAACAGATGAAATTAACACAGGTTAAAAGAAGAAAATAACAGGTGAATTTAACAGAAGACCGTCACCAGACGAAGTTAATTGAACGCCGTAACAGTGAAATTTAATAAACAAAGCTAGCCAGCATCGTTAAAAGACAAAGATAACAAATGGGAGACAATAATACGAAAAGCAGACGCATTAATATGAGAACAAGAGAGATAAGAAAGGAGAATAACTTACCTTGAAGTAGTTTATGGTGGCAGTGAAAAAATGAACCCCTATTGAATATCTGCAACACAACAAAAATGCGGAAAAGCCAAATGGGGCTTCATGGGCCCAACATGGTTTAAATGGGTCGTGTAGAATCGCCTCTTGAGGCTCCCGTGGAGTATACTACGATGGGAGTGGTTTGGACTGCAAGTATGGAAAGTCTTCTGTTGTCGCATCATATCGTAATGTCTGGGGAACTTTTTTCCGCACTAAGAGCAGTGATAAGCCATTTTGAGAGTTAAACGTCGACAGTGCTCGTTTATCGGTTAGCACCGCTTTTATAGACGGGTATTCACGGGTATTACGTTACCGAACGTTGTCGAGCTGAGGTGTAATTCTCCGTCCCCAGCTGAATCTCCATAAAGGACTGAAATGGCTGATGCAGATTCTGGGGTAGTAGTGTTGGTACCCTTTATTAGGTAGTATCTGTTTCTTAGCAGAGGACAGTAGTAGTTAAACACGGAAAAGGTAATATTTTCCAGGGAGGTAACTCTTGATTCCGATAGGGGGCGCCACCAGCTCAAGGTTATAGATTGCATCAGTATTGGCTGTGTGCCAAGTTTTGACCACTATAGGTCTGGCAACCTTTGACCTTGTATTCCTCCGCGGTGATGCGGTTATGTCTGGCGGTGATGCGGTCGCGGAAAAAAGCTCAGACATCAAGTGCGCTGCATGGTCCGATGGGGTCGTATGAGGTATCAATGTGAAGCATTCGTGAAGGGGCATCTGATGGGCTGGGTGTGGGGTTGAAATATCGTCATTCTGTGCATGCGCGGTGGACAAAGGGTATGGAAATAGACGTTTTGGGGTCTAGGGGGGCCCCTAATGGTCCGATTGGGTCGAGTGAGGTATCAATGCGAAACCTATGTGAGGGGGCATCCGATGGGGTGGGTGTGGGGTTGGAATATCGTCATTCTGCGCATGCGCGGTAGACCAAGGGTATGGAAATAGATGTTTTGGGATCTAGGGGAGCCCCTAATGGGCCGATAGTGTTGGTACCCTTTATTGTATAAAGTCGTATGAGGTATCACTGTGAAGCCTATGTTAGGGGACATCCGCCTGGACTAGTAGCTCGGGCGTGGTCAACACTCTGCGCATGCCCAAACAGGGAATTGTGGGAAAAGGGCATGGAAGTATACGTTTTGGGGCCTGGGCGGGCTATTAACGGTCCTATGGAGTCGTATGAGGTATCCATGTGAAGCATTCGTAAAGGAGCATCCACCTGGACTAGTGTCTCGGCCGTTGTCAACATTCTGCGCATGCGCAGACAGGGAATTGTGGGAAAAGGGCATGGAAATAGACATTTTGGGGTCTATTTGGGCCCCTATTCGTCCGATGGGGTCGGGTGAGGTATCGTTGTGAAGGATACGTGAGGGGGCATCCGTCTGGACTAGTATGACGTGGAACTGACGTAATTCTGCGCATGCGCAGTAGACAAAGTGTATGGAAATAGACGTTTTGGGGTCGAGGTGGGTCCCTAGTGGTCCAATGTAGTTGAGTGAGGTATCGTTGTAAAGGATACGTGAGGGAGCATCCGCCTGCTGAACTAGTGTGTCGTCCGTGTTCGACATTCTGCGCATGCGCAGATAGGGAATTGTGGGAAAAGGGTATGGAAATAGACGTTTTGGGGTCGACATGGGCCACTATTGGTCCTATGGAGTCGTATGAGGTATCAATGTGAAACATTCGTGAAGGAGCATCCGACGGGGTGGGTAAGACGTGGAACTGACGTCATTCTGCGCATGCGCAGTAGACCAAGGGTATGGAAATAGACGTTTTCGGGTCTAGGTGGGCCACTATGGGTCCGATGGAGTCGTATGAGGTCTTATTTTGAAGCTTCCGTGAAGGAGCATCCGACTGGACTCATGGTTCGTCCGTGTTCAAGAGTCTGCGCATGCGCAGTCTGGTCGTAGTATAGAAATATACACATGGGCGTGTGTTTGGGGTGCTAAACCCCATATAGGTCCATGGTTGAGGTTTGGTAGTGCGGGTTCTGCGCAAAAGTGTGTGAAGTCACTTCCGGTTTCACTAAAACTACCTCCGAACACTGAAGAGTTCCAATTTTTCCTTAGACCGTATGCATGTACTGACTTTCAACATCCGGGTTTCCCACCGCATGTATGGAATGCATGTATCCCGCAGAGCTACGTATAGGCGCGCATGTGTGACAGGGTCTATAAAACACACTGCTTTGGATCCCACACCTCCATTCCTACGGTTGCAGAGCCATGACGGACACCTATCCCTATGCGGCTCGCATTTTACAGCATGCAACCGTGGTTAATTCACTCACGGATTACCGAGCAGTGGTTCGATCCATGGCGACGACAACGAGGGGCGACGCCAGATCCTAAAAGAGTTCACAGAAGCGGTCCTCAACAGAGTGGACTCGATGGAGGGGTGTGCTATCACCCACCACTACTGGACTATGACAGCCATCCTTGATGCCCGGGCTATGGACCACGAGCGCTCACGCCGGAACCACCGACGGCTGGTTGGCCTCGTCATGGTTTTTGCCCTATTGACCCTAACGCTGTGGTAATGACAGTGGGACTTCACCATAAATACGAGAGACAGTCAGCGTGTGCGTCATTCGGCATTTCGTCAACCATGTCACCAGTCCTACGAGCCGTTCTTCCCCTCACCCCTGAGGTGGGGTTACACGTCTATGAGGATAAAGTCACCATCGTGGGAGACCGTCAAGTTTGCTGATCGGACCCTGAGACCGTATCGACTACCGTTACCCTACACCGTGATGGCTGGACCAAATTTAAACGGGTGTTGAGCAGTGAGCTCGACGGAGACCTCATCCACATCGAGAACGCCAACTACGTACACCGTGGACCCTCCTTTGCCCGTGTGGGGCGTTACCACAATCTTACGCAAAGCTTCACCCTAGACTCCGATCTTTGGACGGCCTTGGAGAAAGTGGTGCCTATTGTGGACCAGCTGTTTACACCGGACGAGCGGTCAGCTGTTCAGTTGGGGTGGTCTCGTCCTATTGAGGACGCGCTGGCTGAACCCAATGAACAAATTTTTAGCAGTGAACCAGACGACGATGTCATTGATTATCCGGCTACACTCACTCAACCTAGGATATATACAACGGTGGTAGAACCAGAACATCAGACTTCGTTATAAATAAACCATACTCCCCGGGTCCATTATCATTTTGTCACCATGAAGCGCTGGGAGAAGGTGTTGGATAACTTATATTACAGTCCCGACAGTCCGGCGGCCTATAGTACATTGTCGGTTCTCTATCGAGCGGCCAAACCCCAGGGGATACAACGGGCCCAAGTCCGAGATTGGTTAAAAAAACAAGACACCTATACCTTACATCGAGCTGCTCGCCGCCATTTTCTACGGAACCGGGTCATCGTGGGAGGACTAGATGCCCAATGGCAAGCGGATTTGGTCTATATGAGTGCCTTTGCCAAACACAACGATGGGAATCTGTATATCTTGACGTGCATCGATATCCTGTCAAAGTATGCGTGGGTGGTACCCATCCGGACGAAAACGGGGGCGAATCTCATAGCGGCGTTCAAGGATATCTTCAAGACCGGGCGCAAACCCCTGTATTTGCAAACCGACGAAGGCACGGAATTCCTCAACAGACCGTTCCAAGCCTTTCTCAAGAAACAGAAGGTCTTCTTCTTTCACACCTACAACGAGACCAAGGCTTCTGTTGTGGAAAGGTTCAACAGGACTTTCAAAGGCCGCATGTATAAATATTTCACCTATAAGAATACAAGGCGGTACATCGATATTCTCCCGAAACTTGTCAGTGGTTACAATCGAGCCTATCACCGGAGTATACAGAGAGCCCCCATTACCGTGACCCAACGCAATGAAGCCCAAGTCCGGCGTGTCTTGTCTACAATCGCAGCGTATGCCGAAGAAGGAGTTTAAGGTCGGGGACCCTGTACGGATCAGTAAAGTCAAGGGCAAGCTCGAGAAAAGTTACTTGCCCAACTGGAGCGATGAGCACTTCCTGATTAAACGGCGCCTACCCCGACAGCGGCGAGTTTATGAACGGGAAGATCTTCAAGGAGAACCGTTGCTAGGGACTTTTTACGAGCTGGAATTAGTACCTGTTGTAAAAACAAAGCAAGACTACTACACGGTGGAACGCATCCTAAAAACCGAACGTCGACGTGGCATCCAATTTTATTTCGTCAAATGGCAAGGCTGACCCAGTTCCTTCAATTCGTGGGTCGCGGCCAACCAGGTGAAACGACTATAAAACCAGACACCACCGCCATCATCCTTCATTCCACGTTCGACCATGAACACAGTGCAATCGTCTCTGAACATAGCGTCGCCCAAAACGCGCGAAGCACAAGTGGGCTTTGTAGTGATATTGCTAACCCTGCTGAGTGTGTTGTACGGAGGTGTATTTTACGACGTAGCCTATCCAGCACTCTACTCATCCCACCAAAGACACAACCACCAGCCGCCATTCAAACCAGTCTACAGATAGCACCAGTCAACGCCGTGACAGAAACGAGCCCAGTCAGCACCACCACATCACGTGTACAGGCTACACCGAGTATAGACTCAACACCTACATCAAGTGCACCCACTACGTCTGAAAACCCACCGGATTTCATCACTCACAGTGAACGCCCATCGACAACGGTACCAAAGCTCGACGCACCGACGACCCCAGTTCCCTCGTATCAAATTTACAAGAGTGGGTTACCACAACAGCGGATACACCTCCAACCATGGATCCCCGGTGGCAACATCCCTTCACCTGCGTCATCGCAGGACCGACGAGTTCCGGCAGAACACACTTCGTCAGGAAGCTCCTCGAACACACCGACAGCATGATTACTCCACCCATTGCCCGAGGCGTGTGGTGTTACGGAGAATGGCAGGCGGGGTATGCAGCAATGACCCACATCACGTTCGTGGAAGGGCTACCCAACCTGGCCGACTTGGAACCGGACACCTTGGTGGTTCTGGATGATCTCATGGCGGAGACGGATGCGCGGGTCACCCAACTCTTTACCAAAGGCAGCCATCATCGACGTCTCAGCATCATCTACATTGCGCAGAATATGTTCAGTAAAAACAAAGAACATCGGAACATCAGCTCAAATGCCCACTACCTGGTGGTCTTCAAAAACTCGAGAGATGCTGCACCTGGCGAGACAGATGCACCCTTGACGCACTGCGTTTGCGTTGGAAGCCTTTAAAGATGCGATAACCCCTCAGCACGGGTATATGCTCTTCAATCTCAAGCAAGCCACCCCCGACCACCTTCGACTACGGACCGGTATCTTTCCCGGAGAGACCCACCACGTGTACATGCAAAAATAATGTAAACACACCCACAGTGGTTCCCCCGCAGCTGGGGTGTGTGTTTGATGTTGGGGATAATAAAAGAATTAATACAACATCATGGTTGACTTTTGTCTCTGTTCAATATTCACGAGGTAGGTAGATAAAAAGGGCAGGGTTGTGGGTTCTAGCATCAGTTGTACATGATGTCTGCTCGAGTACGGAAGCATGCTCCGACGCTCCGTGTATTGAAGACGGCCCCACCCGAGTTGGCTCGAACCATTGTACGCGGCGCAGACCCTGCTCTCGTGTGCTGTCTGTGTGAGATTGGACTCAATATCTTAAAAGGCAACGTACCACTGACTCCGGCTCAGAAGGCGAAGTTGGCCAAGCATAAGACAGGTCTGCGAACCTTAGTCCAGAAGCGAGTCTCTCAAACACAAAAGAAAAAGGTGTTACAGAAAGGCGGCTTTCTCGGGGCCATTTTAGCACCGTTGGCGGCTTCCGTGTTGGGTCCAGTATTGGGTGGACTGTTCGGCCGACAATGAACCACACGAAAAAAATGGTCCTCGTCGAACCTCGGCTCCTTCAAAACCTCCAATCACCGTACCCCCTCTACGGTGAAGACGATAAACACACTCGATGAAGAGAGGCGTCAGATCTTACAACGACCGGGGTTAAGCGACAGTGAGAAAGTACAACTGTACAATGAAACGCTTCAGCGGTACATGACGTTCATGGACCAATACAAAACCCTCTCTACCCCAGCAGCACCACCACCACCAACCTCAACACCGCTCCAACAACCGCCATTACCAGGGGTACCACCCACAGCCCCACAGTGGGTCGAAGACGAAGTCCTGAAGAGTGTACCTGCATCGTTCAAGCTGGCCTGGTATTACAACGGATGAAACAGAATCCTAACATGACTTGGAATGATAAAGGTGAACTACTGGTACAGAATCAGGTGGTCCCCGGTATCCACATGACGGATTTAGCGAATGACCTGATGCGTCAACGCAGGTCGCACACGAATCCTCGAGGATAGAAGGTCTTCGCTCAAGGCTTGAAAGACATGCATGTACCACAGGAATTAGTGGGGAACCCCCAGCGCTGGGCCTGGATGCAGCGTGAATCGCCGGTGCACGCACTACGACAGACTCCACAACCTTCTTGGGAAGCCGAGTGGGAACCGGAGTCACCCTCCAAAACGCCACCACGGCGGGCACCTACTTTTTCACCCCTTTTACCACGCCACCCCCTGCAACCACCGAGATCTAAGTCACCGCGACCATCACGACGATTAGCGCCTAAGGGCTGGGAGAAGTATTAAACCAAAAGCAGCAACAGGAAAGCTCAGTCGTCATATTTTGCCTCACGCTACCCAGTAACAGCTCGGCTGATGTTTTTCCTGACAACACCTTGACCAAGTACGTGACCCAGTTACCGCAACCCTTGCATTTACCTGGACGCTGGGAATGTGGACTCGTGGATATCCAATACCCTTACTCGTGGTACAACGTGCGAGGTGGTGAAGTGTGGTACGAGGTGACCTACGAAAGACAAGAAACCCGACTCACCCTACCCGAAGGCCAATACGATACTCCTAAGGAGTTCATGGGTGGGCTGAGAAGTCTACGGGACGTCTCGAATACTTCATAACCCATAAAAACTTTCCCCTTCAAAAATCATGTGGACTTCGATTACAACGCACACAACGACAAGGCCAGTCTCACTCTCAGCCCCAACGTGAGTGTCGAAATCAGTCCTACCCTACAGCAAATGCTGGGTCCCGATCTACAGGGGTACGCTGGCCCCACTGGCGAGACAGGCCACATCCCGTTGGACATGCGTGGTGGTATGTCTGGCCTGTACATCTACTCAGACGTGGTCGATGCACACATTGTCGGAGACAGCAACGTACCTCTACTACGCGTCTGCTCGGTGAAAGGCAAGTATGGAGCTCAAGTCACCCACAGTTTCAGGCACATCGTTTATCTATCCGTCAGTCAGACCGATATTAGCTCCATCATCATCGATATAAGAGAGGACACCGGTCAACCGATCGCATTCGAGCGTGGGAAAGTGGTGCTGACACTTCATTTCCGTCAAGTCCGAGCGGTTCACTTTGCATAATGAAGGTGCCTTACGAGTGCGATGCACGCAACTATATGGACTATTATGCCCAACAGGCCGGGGGTAGCTTTCCGGTCTTTGCAGGTACACGCATGCAACGAGGACATGGGCTGGGGAACATACTCGGGAGCATCGTCAAAACGTTCCTTCCCTTGGTGACGCGTGGGGTTAAAGCGATCGGCAAACAAGCGGTACGCAGTGGACTGCAAGTCGCGGGTGATATCTTGGGCGGTGCGGCACCAAAAGAAGCACTGAAACGCCGAGCCAAAGAAGCAGGAGGCGTCTTGGTCGCCAAAGCACAACGCACCGTAGGGAATAAAAGACCTGCACCACCGAAACCACGCACCAGTCGACGACCGACCCAGCGACGACGCACATCGAAGACCCAGGATATCGTTTTTTAAACATGGCTTTCATCCACGCCGGGTCGTGTCCTTCTACCAACAGTGAATTTGATTTATGGACCGTCCCACCTACTCAGACCAGTGCCAAAGAGGGTCAATGGGTGGAACATCTCCCCCTTTCCAGTATTACAGCCACAGGCCCCATTGAATTCACCATCACCAACGCAGATACGATCTACCTGGATTTAGCCCATACGTACCTATATGTGAAAGCTAAAATCACAAATAAAGATGGGTCTGTCCTCAAAGCAGATGCACCCGTGGGTCCAGTGAATCTCTGGCTTCATTCGGTATTCCAGCGAGTGGATATAGCCCTCAGTGATAAACTGGTGAGCGCCTCAACGAACACGTACCCGTACCGAGCCTAGATCGAAACACTGTTATCCTACGGGCGTGACGCTAAAAAGTCGTATTTGACAGCCCCGTTGTTCTACCGAGATACCCCAGGCAAGATGGAAGCGAGTCCCGATAATGACGGCTATACGGAGAGAGTGGATTTCACAGCAGAGAGTCAATCGGTCGATATGATGGGACGTCTGCATGCGGACTTATTCATGCAGGACCGATACCTCTTGAATGGAGTACCTGTCAAAATACGACTAGTGCGCGCAACGCCTGCGTTTGCCTTGATGGCCCCGAGTGAGGACCTCGAGTATAACATTGTCATCCAAGAGGCCAGTCTGTTTGTACGCAAAGTGAAACCGAGCCCAGGTGTACAGTTGGGGTACATCAGAGCCTTGGAGAAAAAACCAGCCCAGTACCCGATTCGACGAGTACAGACCAAGGTCTTTTCCGTCCCTAAAGGGAATATGATTGTCAATCAAGAAAACCTGTTCCTGGGGGATTTGCCCAAGCGTTTAACCCTAGCCTGTGTGGAGAACGTCAGTTATAATGGGACTCTCTCGGGGAATCCATTCAACCTAAAAGCGTTCAACATCAATTTCGTGGCCCTGCATGTGGATGGCCAACAGGTACCGGCACGGCCTTTACAACCTAACTTCGGAACGGCCAATTACATCCGGAGCTATCTGAACCTCTTCACAGCAACTGGCCAAATCAACCAAGACGAGGGAAATATGATCAGTCGAGACGATTTCGGCAAAGGATACACATTGTTCTGTTTCGATCTGACTCCCACCTTAGACAACGATCATCAACTGAGTCTCGTCAAGAAAGGCAACTTACGCTTGGAACTGCATTTCGGGACACCTTTACCGAAAACCATCAATGTGATTTGCTACGCTGAGTTTGACAACATTATTCAAATCGATAAAAGCCGTAACGTCCTTTGTGACTTTGCCACCTAACATGGATACAGACCAGATACGCACCGTGCTGGAGAATGATCCAGGGACACGCATGGTCTTTCAAGGAGTGTTCGCCCGAGACGTGTTCCCATTAGACCGTGTGTATCCTGCTGCTTACGTCCTGAATACAGACCCGATGGATCGACCCGGTCAACACTGGTTGGCCGTGTACTTGACAGAAGAGCAGGGCGAATACTTTGACCCGTACGGCCTGCCACACCTCCATTCCGATTTAACAGACTTCATGGATCAAGGCACAGAGACGTGGTGTTGGAATACCAAAACGTTGCGAAGCCTGATCAGTAGTGTGTGCGGACAGTATTGCTTGTTTTACCTGTACCATCGATGTCGGGGACATTCCATGCAGACGATCGTCCGCATGTTTGACGAGTACCCCAAAGCCGAGGACCGAGATGTACTCGTATATGACTGGGCTGCCGTTCATTTCAATGTACAAGTCCCGTTATGGGCTTAAATTTTTTCACGTAAAGCCCCCTGTTCCGGGCTTCAGTTTTTTCACGTGGTTGTTCTCACGTTGTTGTTGTTCACTGAATAAAAAAATGAGATCTCAAAAATCTGTCTTGCGTGTTTTCTGTGTGAGAATGAATGCCCAATGTGGGACATGTGGGGATTCACTCAATGAATGGGTTGAGAAAAATAGCCAATCAGTGGCCTAGGGTGGGATCAAATATAACCCATCAATGTTTAGAAAACAATGCAAGAGCGCTGCAGTAAAATAGAGAGCCAATGAAATCAGCCCACAGACCAAGTACATGTTTTGGTCTAGGTTAAGAGTGGGCATTTTTTGACGAGAAGTTACAAGTTACAAGAGCAACAGGTGGAGTGAAGTGAGGTTCGAGGTGTGGGTAAAGACCAGGAAGACGGCGAGTGGAGACTCGTCCAACACCTATAGATTAAGTTTATTATATTTATTAAGTTTTTTTCGTGCCAATACGGTTCTGTGGAAAACTGAGGGTCATTTCACATAGGGAAATAGATGGTAATATTGTCGGAGACCCTCCTCTATACATGGATGCTTCGGAAGAATGGATAAACGCTAGGCTAAGGAAAAATTGGAACTCTTCTGTGTTCGGAGATAGTTTTAGTGAAACCGGAAGTGACGTCACACACACTTGCGCAGAACTCGCACCACCAAACCTCAACCATGGACCAATATGGGGTTTAGTACCCCAAACACACGCCCATGTGTATATTTCTATACTACGACCAGACTGCGCATGCGCAGACTCTTGAACACGGACGAACCATGAGTCCAGTCGGATGCTCCTTCACGGGAGCTCCAAACTAAGACCTCATACGACTCCATCGGACCCATAGTGGCCCATGTCGGCCCCACAATGTCTATTTCCATACCCTTTTCCCACAATTCCCTGTCTGCGCATGCGCAGAATGTTGAACGCGGACGACACACTAGTCCAGGCGGCTGCCCCTTCACGAGAGCTTCAACATAAGACCTCATACGACTCCATCGGACCCATAGTGGCCCACCTAGACCCGAAAACGTCTATTTCCATACCCTTGGTCTACTGTGCATCCGCAGAATGACGTCAGCTCCACGTCTTACCCACCCCGTCGGATGCTCCTTCACGAATGCTTCACACTGATACCTCATACGACTCCATAGGACCAATAGTGGCCCATGTCGACCCCAAAACGTCTATTTCCATACCCTTTTCCCACAATTCCCTATCTGCACATGCGCAGAATGACGAACACGGACGACACACTAGTCCAGGCGGATGCTCCCTCACGTGTCCTTCACAACGATACCTCACTCAACTCCATTGGACCACTAGGGACCCACCTCGACCCCAAAACGTCTATTTCCATACACTTTGTCTACTGCGCATGCGCAAAATGACGTCAGTTCCACGTCATACTAGTACAGGCGGCTGCCCCCTCACGTATCCTTCACAACGATACCTCACCCGACCCCATCGGACGACTAGGGGCCCATATAGACCCCAAAATGTCTATTTCCATGCCCTTTTCCTACAATTCCCTGTCTGCGCATGCGCAGAATGTTGACAACGGCCGAGACACTAGTCGACGTGGATGCTCCTTTACGAATGCTTCACATGGATACGTCATACGACTCCATAGGACCATTAGTGGCCCACCCAGACCCCAAAACGTCTATTTCCATGCCCTTTTCCCACAATTCCCTGTTTGCGCATGCGCAGAGTGTTGACTACGCCAGAGCCACTAGTCCAGGCGGATGTACCCTTACATAGGCTTCACAGTGATACCTCATACGACTCTATCGGCCCATTAGGGGCTCCCCTAGATCCCAAAACGATTATTTCCATACCCTTGGTCTACCGCGCATGCGCAGAATGACGATATTCCAACCCCACACCCACCCCATCGGATGCCCCCTCACATAGGCTTCACATTGATACCTCACTCGACCCTATCGGACAATTAGGGGCTCCCCTAGATCCCAAAACGTCTATTTCCATACCCTTTGTCCACCGCGCATGCGCAGAATGACGATATTTCAACCCCACACCCAGCCCATCAGATGCCCCTTCACGAATGCTTCACATTGATACCTCATACGACCCCATCGGACCATGCAGCGTACTTGATGTCTGGGGACTAGTTTTTCTCCGCGGAAGCTTTTTTCCGCGACCGCATCACCGCCAGACATGACCGCATAACCGCGGAGGAATACAAGGTCAAAGGTTGCCAGACCTATAGTGGTCAAAACTTGGCACACAGCCAATACTGATGCAATCTATAACCTTGAGCTGGTGGCGCCCCCTATCGGAATCAAGAGTTACCTCCCTGGAAAATATTACCTTTTCCGTGTTTTAACTACTGCTGAGGACATACCCGAATCACCCACTGGATGTCATCATTGAACGTGACAAGGTGGCAACGCATGCGTTGGTGTTGGGCTGCATCTGTCGGCCCAGCTTGTCTGTAGTAGCGTCGATTTGGACGTCGGCTGGACGAACCGATTCGGATAGAATATCTCCGTCGTCGGGTTCAAGCATCTTCATTTTATCCAGCCAATTTCTACGTTCCCACTTCGAAGTTCCCTTGATATATCTGAACCCCTTCAATGTTCAAATAACTTATAAATAGACACGAGACGTCACTGACCTCGAAAACATTTGAAATTCGAAATGGGTCGCACAAGAGCGTTACTGATTGGCTGACCTAATTAGTGGGCACCATATTAGGAGGAAGGACGCCGCTAATAGACGATGATGTCACTCTATGTGACTTCACTCGCAATCGATGTGTACGTTCTGATTGGTTCTTCTGTCGTTAGCTGGTGAAATTTACACCTCGGATTTTGAAAGCTGAAGGTGTTAGATAAATCAAGGCAGGTTCGAAGTGGGAACGTAGAAATAGGCTGGATAAAATGAAGATGGGTTCAAGGTTTACATCAGTCAACATGGTTGCCGTAGTGCTTATGTTGAAATTCGGAAGTTTGTGTTGTGTGAGCTATTTGAAGGGCGTTCCACTGTGTTTCTTTTGAGCGATTGCTCTGGCGCACGCCGCCCGGGGATTTCAACATTGACGCTGATATCAACATACCCTTTGTGGATAAACATAATTACTGTCAGCCCTCAATGCCTCGTCCACCTCGGCGTTCATGCTTTCTTTGAACAGATCCCGCCATAGCATTGTGTTCACAGCATTGAGCTTGGTCTTGTGGTCCCCAATTGTGGGGTTGGGTTGGACTGTCACGCTTGATTGATTGGGGATATTCCGTGAGTGTTGGTATGAATGGGAACCGCTGTATGTCAGCGGGTTGGATAGAGACCTGCTCTACGGGAGCTGCCGGGTGTGGACTCGGTTGGTTTTATGAGGGTTACTGACTCAGACTATGACATCGTTATGGACCCTCTCCAGTTAGCAGGTGGATTGTTAATCGGCATTTTTCAGGGGGTATGGGCTTTGAGGCCCGTAGTTGTAAGGACGACTCGTTGAGGCTCCCAAATACGCGGATTTGCGCTCTATCGATGGACTTGGTAAACATCACAAAATATTGGCAGTTCAAGGTGATACCTTTGGGCACCTTCCTGCGAGGAAAGAGATTCTGGCTCATATAAATCACACAAAGATCCCGATAATGGGACACTTTAGTGAATAAGTCTGTCATGTTTGAATTGTCCTTGACCGCATCCATCAGATCATCAAGTTCTACCACGTCGATCTGCTCAGGATCAAAGTGATACGCTTGATCGATATCGTGAGGAATACCAGGAACGAACTCACATTTTGTATCCGCATAGTCTCGTGGGCGGAGTATAGCTGATGGGTCCTTCCTCAAGGAATTTGGATTACCCAAGACGTCTTTTCACACTAATCTAGGGCGCATGCCTCGGTCC
Organism: Hanleya hanleyi; assembly: GCA_036873755.1. Lineage (NCBI taxonomy): Eukaryota > Metazoa > Mollusca > Polyplacophora > Lepidopleurida > Hanleyidae > Hanleya > Hanleya hanleyi. Next base: position 8,611 of record JAVTVY010019404.1, on the reverse strand, counting down.
AGGAGTCTCGTTGTGTGAAATCCCTATCATTCTCATCCTTGCCGTTTCTGGTACAGTGTGTAACTTCCGGTTGCGAATGCGCAGCCCTACTGCTCTCCCCACACTATTCTAGGGCAAAAGCTTGGGTCCATCGCCGCGCCCATTGGGAATGTCTGTCTGATGTGATTGACCCTGCACTGAATTCTGTTTGTACCAAGGCCATACAGTCCACACCATGCATATGCGCATCTCCGAATATAACTCCTCTTTCTACTACTCCCCCAGTAAGCATGCGTGTATCACCAAATCTACAGCGGCCAGGGGCTGATTCATCTTCACATGCTCACCCTATGGGATCGCATATCAGGGGTTACATTTCACTCACATACTTGCGTATCTGAGCGACTCTGCGCTTTCTATGCTACTAATAATGTCACAGTCATGTGGTACTGGAAACCACTCTCGTCGTATAGGACTGTACGCGAACTTCAAGGGCATATCTCATACATCTATATTCCCTCAACCACCTCTCCCTACACCTCTCACTCACGTATACAAACTTCAAAGTCTTGAGTTCGAGTGTATCACGACACTGTACCCCGAACCTGTCGTCCTTGTGTGCACAGTTTATAGATCGATGTCACCTAGGGATTACATCATCACAGCATTGCTTTTGGATAATTGCATCCAGTACTGTTCAAGCCGGTTCTGGGGACTGTGTGCATGTTCATGTCATGCAAGATGTCCACTGTGTGCATGTTCATGTCATGCAAGATGTCGACTGTGTGCATGTTCATGTCATGCAAGTTGTCCACTTTGTGCATGTTCATGTCATGCAAGTTGTCCACTGTGTTCTTGTTCATGTCATGCAAGTTGTCCACTGTGTGCATGTTCATGTCATGCAAGTTATCCACTGTGTGCATGTTCATGTCATGCAAGTTGTCCATATGATGCGCAACAATAGCAGCGTGGCTAAGATACAAAACATCGCAGCGATCATTTTTGGTTCTTGTGATGGTTTTAGATATGCAGTCAGAACATTGGACTGTGGGGTCATATGGTTTCTTGTAAGTACACCGGCATCTTTATCCATCACCTTTATATGTTGCCTTTATTTTCCAAACAAGTGCCGCCATATCTTTTGTTTGTTATGCAATTCCGGAACAGCGATACGACCGGACACGAGAAGCTCGATACTGGGATCGCACTGATGCTAGGCCCATACTCATGACATGGTACAGCACAGATAGGTTATGTTTATTGTATACAGAGTCAAAACAATGGTGAGAGCTATCATCGAAAAAGGTGATGACAGCATCACAAATCAATGGCGACGGCAGGGTTTTGTCACCGATTGATGATGATGGGCCATCACCATTTGTCTGACTGTGTATATCACCCATTCGTATGGGAACCTGGTACTCCAGAGAAAGGGAATTCTTTCGACACCACGCACCACACGGAATTTTCTGGAACATTCCATGCGCTCCCGCTTATACCACTACGGAAAAAGGAACGAATTTTGAACGCGCCCACTCCAATTTCAATGGTTCGCTTTCTGAAGTGAAACGATTCTGTGGCTCAAAATAATACGTTTTGATTGGTTCTTTTCCGGCTCGCTGATTGATCCATTTTCACTCACAGCCATTGATATATTAGACCGATCGTAGTATAATACCACATGTAGTATGTTTCATATACCGTATTATATTTGTTGGAAGAAAAATGGCATTTCGAGTCTATTTGACCAAGATAAAGAGGATTTAAAGCCCCATGGGTCCGCATACGGTTCATTGACCTACGTTTCTGAAGGGTTGGGACATCACGTGACCTTTGTCCCTGCGTACCCATATTTGTTCTTCGAACGCGCAGGTGCGCGGGGTCAAGGGTCACGTGACGTCACTACCTTCCACAAAAGTAAGTAGGGGACACGTATGCAGGTCAATGATGTTTAAAAGTTCTTTATCTTGTTCAAGTGACTCGAAATGCATGTTCTCTACTACTATCAATATTTGTTTTCCACAACATGCGTATTTATTTTGGATCTGGTATACAGCATTAGGGGTTTTCAGGCGAGATAGTGCTTAATTAATATGAGGTGGATCTGTCTGAAAATGAAACGTTGTCGTGAAATCCATATCTTGGAGGTTGGAAGTGATAGGCCTAATATTAACAAAGTATCACTCACGTATTCCCTTGTTACATAAATATATTTCTGAATACAAAACATATGGAAGCGTTGTCGTGCTTATAGGCTAATTCAGTTTTCAGTTTTCGCGATAGAAAGCAGGAATTATACGGGAGGGGTAACGGCGTCGAGATTTTCATCTTTCTACTTTAAATTTCTCTAGATATAGGGGCCTACGTAAGTAGTATACAAAGAGTCTTTCGACGCAAATGCGCCTCACAGCGCATGCGCAGAAAAAAAAATGGGGAGGATTTGTGGCGGTATTGGGGCGTTGTGCGCAGGTGAATGGGGCGCAGGTATGACGTCACTTCCGGTTGGGGTGAATGTGGCGTGACCTTGGGGACATGTATTTCTTCGCGGTGATGCGGTCTGGCGGTGATGCGGTCTGCCTCCGCGGACCGAAAGTAGTCCCAAACCCGTGGGTTTTCGTGGAAGTGTTCGGCAATCTGTAGGGACCGCTAGTGGACCGATGGGGTCGAGTGAGGTATCAAAGTGAAGCTTAGGTGAAGGGGCATCTAATGGGCTGGGTGTGGGGTTGACATATCGGCCTTCTGCGCATGCGCGGCGGCCGAAGGGTATGAAAATAGCCTTTTTGGAGCTAGGGGAGCCCCTAGTGGACCGATGGGGTCGAGTGAGGTATCAAAGTGAAGCATTCATGAAGGGGCATCTAATGGACTGGGTGTGGGGTTGACATATCGGCCTTCTGCGCATGCGCGGTGGCCGAAGGGTATGAAAATAGCCTTTTTGGAGCTAGGGGAGCCCCTAGTGGACCGATGGGGTCGAGTGAGGTATCAATGTGAAGCATTCATGAAGGGGCATCTAATGGACTGGGTGTGGGGTTGACATATCGGCCTTCTGCGCATGCGCGGTGGCCGAAGGGTATGAAAATAGCCTTTTGGAGCTAGGGGAGCCCCTAGTGGACCGATGGGGTCGAGTGAGGTATCAATGTGAAGCATTCATGAAGGGGCATCTAATGGACTGGGTGTGGGGTTGAAATAGCGGCATTCTGCGCATGCGCGGTGGCCCAAGGGTATGCAAATAGCCGTGTTGGAGCTAGGGGAGCTACTAATGGTCCAATGGGGTCGAGTGAGGTATCAAAGTGAAGCCTAGGTGAAGAGGCGTTCAGGCAATGGGGTGGGTGCATGTAAAATTTTTCCTGAAAAAAAAAAACGGAAACGGATTTTATCGAAAAACCTGGGAAAATGCCTATATGGGGTATGAGGGGTATATAGGTCGCCGGGCTTAACGGGCTTGTCTATCAACAGAGTTATCTTCCCCTAGTTCCAGGGTGGGTGTATGTAAAAATTTTCCTGAAAAAATACGGAATACGGACTTTATCCTAAATTACGGAAAATGCCTATATGGGGTATGGGAGGTATAGGACCATCCTGGGAAACGTACTTCTATACATTTGCGGTAGGGTTGTGGGGTCTCGTTTTACTCGTCTCGTCATTTAGAACATGATAGGAAGTGTCCCCGTGCGAATCGGTGAAATTCTTGAAAAAGTACGATATAGCCCCATATAGTTCCATACTGGGGTGTAGGATCAATGTTTGTCCCCCTGGGAAACGTACTTCTATACATTTGCGGTAGGGGTGTGGGGTCTCGTTTTACTCGTCTCGTCATTTAGAACATGATAGGAAGTGCCCCCGTGCGAATCGGTGAAATTTTTTAAAAAAGTCACCGAGCCCCATATAGACCCATACTGGGGTATAGGTTCAATGTTTATCCTACTGGGAAACCCACTTCTATACATTTGCGGTAGGGTTGTTGGGTCTCGTTTTACTCGTCTCGTCATTTAGAACACGATAGGAAGTGTTGCGGAGCGAATCGGTGAAATTTTTGAAAAAAGTCACCGAGGCCTGGGTAGGCCCATAGGCCTATACTGCATGGCTATGGGTGTATAGGGCCATACGGGGTGGACATGTTGGAGTCTAGGTGAGTCCCTGGTGGTCCAATGGGGCCGAGTGAGGTCTTATTTTGAAGCTCTCGTGCAGCAGCATCCGACTGGGCTAATGGTTCGTCCGTGTTCAATAGTCTGCGCATGCGCAGTCTGGCCGTAGTATAGAAAACAGGCATTTTGGGTGCTATGTAGGGGTGTGTTTGGGTTAGAGATGAGCTAATCACGGTTCGAATGGGTCGTGTGAGGTGTCAAAGTGAAGCTTGTGTGGGGTAGAGTCAGAATGGTGTGTTTTTGAATGCATGTGGCGTTAATCTGCGCATGCGCAGTTGGTTGTAGTAAAGTGGCCATTTTGGGGCAGTGAAGGAAGTTATTTGGGGTGGAGATGGGCTAATCACGGTTCGAATGCGTCCTGGAAGGTGTCATCTTGTAGTTCTCGGGGTGTACATTCCGATTTGAGGGATGTTCGCGTCATCTGTGACGTCATCGGTGACGTCATCGGTACGAGTAGTAGCGAAAGTGGCCATTTTCGGGCAGTACATGAAGGTATTTGGGGTCGAGATGGGCTATTCACGGTTCGAATGCGTCCTGGAAGGTGTCATCTTGTAGTTCTCGGGGTGTACATTCCGATTTGAGGGATGTTCGCGTCATCTGTGACGTCATCGGTGACGTCATCGGTACGAGTAGTAGCGAAAGTGGACATTTTCGGGCAGTACATGAAGGTATTTGGGATCGAGATGGGCTATTCACGGTTCGAATGCGTCCTCGAAGGTGTCATCTTGTAGTTCTCGGGGTGTACATTCCGATTTGAGGGATGTTCGCGTCATCTGTGACGTCATCGGTGACGTCATCGGTACGAGTAGTAGCGAAAGTGGACATTTTCGGGCAGTACATGAAGGTATTTGGGGTCGAGATGGGCTATTCACGGTTCGAATGCGTCCTGGAAGGTGTCATCTTGTAGTTCTCGGGTGTACATTCCGATTTGAGGGGTGTCCGCGTCATCTGTGACGTCATCGGTGACGTCATCGGTACGAGTAGTAGCGAAAGTGGACATTTTCGGGCAGTACATGAAGGTATTTGGGATCGAGATGGGCTATTCACGGTTCGAATGCGTCCTCGAAGGTGTCATCTTGTAGTTCTCGGGGTGTACATTCCGATTTGAGGGATGTTCGCGTCATCTGTGACGTCATCGGTACGAGTAGTAGCGAAAGTGGACATTTTCGGGCAGTACATGAAGGTATTTGGGGTCGAGATGGGCTATTCACGGTTCGAATGCGTCCTGGAAGGTGTCATCTTGTAGTTCTCGGGGTGTACATTCCGATTTGAGGGGTGTCCGCGTCATCTGTGACGTCATTGATGACGTCATCGGTACGAGTAGTAGCGAAAGTGGACATTTTGTGGGTGCGTGAGGGTGAGTTTGGTGTAGAGATGCACCATCCTTAGTCCGAATGCGTCGTGTGAGGTGTCATTTTGTAGCTCTCGGGGTGTACATTCCGAATTGAGGCATGTCCGAAGCATCTGTGACGTCATCGATGACGTCATCAGTAGGAGTATTAGCGAAAGTGAGCCTTTTGGGGCAGTGCAGGAAGGTATTTGGTGTAGAGATGGACCATCCGCGTTGCGAATGCGTCGTGTGGGGTATCATGTTGTAGCTCTCGGAGTATAGACCCTGATTTCAGGGATATTTATAGCATCTGTGACGTCATTGGTGACGTCATTAGTACAAGTTGTAGCGAAAGTGGGCCTTTTTTAGCAGTGAAGGATGTTATTTGGTGTAGAGATGGACCATCCGCGGTCCAAATGGACCGTGTGAGGTGTCATCTTGTAGCAACGCCCACCAACACCATTCTTAATGCTTCAACGCCCTGGTGAAATAGCTCAGAAGCTCTGATATTCCATGGAATTGTCACTAATTCTTCGAAATGCGGTGATGCCCGTCAACGCCCGTCGTTACACTTTAACACTTTAACATAACGCCATGATATAGACCAGAGAGAGAACAACAACAGCAACAACAACAAGGATGACACATGAGAGAACAACAACAAGAAGAAGTTTTTTTCATATAGTTTATTCTCCCCAATGTTACATCATACCCACGTTGGGGGAGCCGCGTTGGGTATATTTACAATTCAAGAAGATTCTTGTCCAATCAGAGGCCACCATTTGCATGTTTCATATTCGTTCCTGTCCGTTAGATGTATTCTTGTCCAATCAGAAGTCTCCATTTCAGAAAGTGCCATCTGAACCGTTTATTCTAATCATCGTCGGGCAGGCCAGGATACCGTTGAGGCAACATATCCTCAGATAGTTGTTTGCGCATTCTGAGTATCTATCAGTGCATGGGTGAATACTTTCATCCGATGGAGGTGGTGGTCAGTTTAACCACGAAGAACGCAACATTGGTCATTATCTCCACTATCCACTTGGTGTTACAATTCAAGAAGACTTGTCCAATCAGAGGCCACCATTTGCATCTGTCATATTCGTTCCTGTCCGTTAGATGTATTCTGTCCAATCAGAAGTCTTCATTTCAGAAAGTTCCATCTTCGGCCATGTTCGCTTTGAACCGTTTATTCTAATCATCATCGGGCAGCCCAGGATACCGTTGAGGCAACATATCCTCAGATAGTTGCTTGTGCATTCTGAGTATCTATCAGTGCCTGGGTGAATACATTCACCCGATGGGTTGGTCGGTCAGCTTGGTCACGAAGAACGTAACATTGGTGACCCTCTCCACTGTCCACTTGGTGTTGGGGCGTTGTTGTTGGGCCCATTTCAAGGGGTCCACGGTGTCCAGTTTCTCCAGCATCGTCTGTAGCGACACTCGGTTAATGATGGTAAACGGTTGGTCAAATACCCAGATGTTACTGCTCGTGTAAAAGTATCGGACTTGGTCTGTCTCCTTATGCCGCAGCACATAACCAAACGCCAGATTTAATTTGAAGGACGTAGCTTGGTCATTGAAAATGGCTTCCATGTAGCTGCGTAGACGGGCGAGGTCGGTCAGTCGGAAATTGTAGATATCTTGAATAGGGCGATGACGGTGGAAACAGTGCCGTATCATGGACCAGTGGCACCGATAAATGTCACTCACTGGCTGGGCGTCCTGTAAGAGATCGCTAGGAACATTTATGGGCTCGTCCAGAAAATGTTCGATGTTGTCAGGCGTATGACTCGAAACCGTAACGGAGGGGTCCGGCTGGATATCCAGGCCCTCCTGGACCGTGGGTATAGGCAGGCTCTTCGTCATCGCATCACCAGTGGCGTTCGTCTCTCCGGGTTCATCTTCACTGGGTCCGACCTTCCGCGGCTCCTCTTTAGTGGAAAGTTGTTGCCCAAACCGTAGAGACGGGGCATGCATCAAACGTTGGTGCTGTCTAAACCGACTGGGTCGTTTGAAGAGTCGACCACAATCATTACATAGTACCGTCGCACCCGCGTGGAGTACCCTCTCATGACGCAGTAAATGATCCTTCCGATTGAATGACCGTGCGCAGATTATACAAGTATACCGGGCATCGTTGTGGGTGGAGGCCTCGTGGCGGCACAAGTCGTGCAGACGAGTGAATGATTTCGAGCACGTAGTACAAGTGAACATCTTGGTGGTTGACAGAGTGTCTGATGAAACGGCCAGACCGCTTCCCTTTTATAGCACGCTAGCTGGTGATCTATTTTTAGCACACTCAGTTCAACTATCCCCAAGTCGAGGGCCGAGCCGTGACATCTTCGGTAACATCCGTGTCTCTTCGGTCACCTCCGTACCGTCAACGATCAACATGTAGACATATAGAGTATGTACGGCATGTTATGGTATTCATCAGTGCATGAGTGACGCATTCAGCCGATGGGAGTGGTCGGTCAGCTTGGTAACGAAAAACGTAACATTGGTCACACTCTCCACTGTCCACTTGGTGTTGGGGCGTTGTTGTTGGGCCCATTCCAAGAGATCCACAGTGTCCAGTTTCTCCAGCATCGTCTCTAGCGACACTCGGTTAATGATGGTAAACGGTTGGTCAAATACCCGGATGTTACTGCCCGGGTAAAAATATTGGACTTGGACTGTCTCTTTATGCTGCAGCACATAACCAAACACCAGATTCAATTTGAAGGCCGTAGTTTGATCTTTGAAGATGGCTTCTACGTAGCTACGTAGACGGGCGAGGTCGGTCAGTCGGAAATTGTAGATATCTTGAATAGGGCGATGACGGTAGAAACAGTGCCGGATCATGGGCCAATGGCGCCGATAAATGTCACCCACTGGATGGTCTTCGTGTAACAGATCGCTGGGAACATTTATGGCTTCGTCCACGAAGTGTACTTTACCTTCCACGTCGTACAAAATCTGGCCCAAGGTCTTGTCGTCGGAATTTGACTGTTGAATTAGGGCGACATCATCATCGGCCCTCGTGCAATGGGTGGGAGTTCCCCCTGTTTCGATATTGATGCCTACGGGCTCTTCTATCTGCAAACGTGGCTGCGGAACAGGGTGTCGTGTGCGTTGGTGTCGCAGCAACTGACTGGTCAGTTTGAAAAGCCGACCA